>MVGT01004392.1:500798-571709 GCA_002174775.1 Macleaya cordata | reverse complement strand
AATATAGTTTTTTTAATCCACGCCTAAAAGAGAGAGTTTTGTTAACCTAATAATAGATAATAGATTGAGTCATATGCTTATAATGTAAGTTTTTTTAATCCATACCTAAGATAGAGGGTTTTGTTAACCCAATGCTTCTTATATAGTATATTATAATAGATAATAGATTTATTTTATTCAACTGCTATATAATTAGCCTAAATAAATAGGGTAAATTTTAATTATTATTATTATTATTAATAACCATAAATAATTTTCCCCCTATTTTAATTTTTGTTGGTATTATTTTAACTATTTAAACGATGTATTTCATGTGAAACTAACTAGGGGACCCACACTCCCACAATAAGAATCAATTTTTGTGGTGGGGGAGATACTTTTGGTGCTCAAGGGTCCCACCTAGCCGACTTGAGCAAAAGGATTTTCGATCTGATACATCCGGTAACATTGAAACCTTAAATGCCCTACTATGCTGGCTCACCGATTTTGATGGGTCCACTAAACTGTTTGATGTTTAAAGCCACCTGTTATCTGATTGAGGATCAAATCCAATCCGTGCATTGTTAACCGATCGATCAAACATGTTCAGTTACTGGATTGAGGCTTTTACTCTGGATCCGACGGCAAAACGTCATGGCTGACTTCATTTTAGGGCTGATAAGTGACCGTACGAGGGCGTGAAGACAAAAACGAAGAAAGAAGTTGTTGAACTTCACCTGACGTGCGCCTGGTGCGCACTACACCTCTTTTTCCTTAGTTACGAAGACGTACCGTACTGATAGACCAGTGGTGGGTCCCCTTCTATCTCTTATCAAGTTTCTACGGAAATCCAAATGCCTTCTCGGGCCCACTGACCCTACCACGGATGTTTGTGGGACCCACGATTGACAAATACAAGAAAAAATTAAACGGTTGTAAATTACTCAAGGGAAGTGTACCGCTGCTGGGACTGGGCCCCACGACGATATATGGAGGTTCGTTTGGATCTTTGATTTGCACGCAGACCGACTGGATCGGATCCGACTCCGCAAAGAATGTTTTGGTCCAGCCGCTATTATTCATGACTTGCATGGGATTTGATTGATCCTAGATTGGGTTGACATCGACTCGTCCGGATTAGTTATGACTCGGTCGGATTGACTCGTCATTTCTATCATTCTCTAAAAAAATGTGAGGGATTTATTAAGAAGATTAAAAAGAAGGGTTTTGTTAACTTATGCTGTTAGGACACATGATAAGGATAAAATTGTAAGATTTTTTATTTTTTTTGGTGTGTGTGTGTGTTAGAGATTTTTAAATGAATTGATTTTTTGAGGGTATAATGGTCTATTTATATAATATCTCAAAAAATTCAGTTCAATCGAAAATTTATGACACTATGATCATGTTATTTAGAGTTAAATAACGTGAATAAATGCGTACATTTAAAGTGATTTTTTTTTAGGATTAAAAATCTCTAATTGAACTGATTTTTTTGTAGATATTATATAAATAATATTGACAGCTTAAATCGAGATTTAATTCTCATTAGAATTGAGTTATTAGTTTTCTTAAAATCGTCTCACTTTTCAAAACAAAAAAAAGAAAAGAGAGGCCATGAACCAAGACAAGGGTATAGTTGGAGTACCAGAATATTTGCAGTTGAATTGGTGGCGATGAAGTGTTCTGAAATTGCTGAAATGATCCATTTTAACATTGGACAATTCAGCTCATTCAGACAAAAACAAACACTCCATGGTTCCATTTTAGGTCAAATCTGATTCTCACCTTAACTTGATTTTGTTGCCCATTAATAATTGAATAGAAGACCTTCTTACCTTCAGATACTTTTTTTTTTTTTGATAAAATGTGTACGGATATTTAGACAATACTTATGTAATATGGTCAAAATGGTCGTTCCATAATATTAAGGGCAGTCAAGTGTGACCTAATAATGAAAAAGGAGTGTGAGAGAGAGCGGGCCAATAATTCTTCATTGGGTTGTAAGGTTTTGGGCCGGTTTTCAACAGGCCTGGTTTCGGTGGTGACCAACGAGATCAGTAACAAGATTACTAAAAAGAATGGTTGGCTTCCAAAGAGTTTACTGATCTCAAACTCCAAATTAAATCNTTTTGTTTTCTTTTCGCTTTGGGTACTTTGCGTGTACAATCCTTTTATACTGCTGCTGCCTTCAATAATATTTTCTTTGTCCATCAAAAAAAAAAAAAAATAATGAAAAAGGGTCATTTGACCTCTGTTTAATTATGGAGTGTAGAGGGTAAATTAGCTTTTGGAGAGGCTGGACCATTTTTGCTACAAGTTGGTAAGAAATTATGATACAACCAGGCATGCATGTTAAAAGTCAATAGTACATGTATAGTTGCAATTTCCATAGTCATCCACATCCTTTGAGATTTTGAGTTTGGCCTTTGGTACTTTATAAAAGTTTTGTACTCTATATTTGGATGTCAATTTTCACACTTGGCGTTTCAAGGTGCCCCCAGTGCCCACCCCATGTGGTTCCAAAATTAAAGATGGTTTTCTATCTATATATATGCCCCTCTTTTTTCCTTTTCTTTTTTTTCTTTTTTCTCTTTTTTTTATTTTATATAATTTTTTGTTTTTTGATATAATAAACATAAAATATGATACTACCGCATGCTGCAGGATTTGTGCTTGTTCTAATTATAAACAGCAAAAAAAATGTATGATTTGTGTTTGGTAGTTACAATTTAGGTCAGCCACCACGTATGATGGGTGATTAAGATCTAAATCGTGCAGCTCTGTCCACTCCACACAAGAACATTGCAGTCTACAATTTGACCACAATAGCATCATTCTAAACAGTAATTCTCTCAAGTTTCCATTTTTGTAGTTCGGAATTCAAATCTTCATAAAAGGAGGACATTAGAATGACAACCCGATCTCATTACGTTGAAATGTTGGAGAGTTGTATGCAATTCAACAACTTTCAATTATTCTCTGTCATTAATGGTTGACCTTTATATGCATTTAAAGTTGACTATTCTCTGTTATTAATGGTTGACTTTTATAAGCATGTAAGGTTGAGAGTTCCTTCTCTCTTTTTTTACATCATCTTGGTTATTTCTTTGCATTGGTTATTTTTTTTTACACCTTTTTCGTTGTAATATTAACTGTCAAACAGTTTTTAATCCTAAAAACCACTTTTTCAACAAAATCACCTATAAAATGAAGTCAAAATAGGAAATTTAGGGCAGTCCTCAATCATCGTACCTATTATAATTACACCTCCGAATTAAAAAAAAAAAGCCCCTTAAGAGCATCTTAAAAACGGCCTTTCAAAAGACCTGGTCATATGGAAAACCTGCTGGAATACATCAAAGCCCTGTTTCTTTAAAAAAAAAAAAATTTGTACAATTTCTTATTTATTTATCTGAATTTTTATTTTGTAATATATTAATAAAAATTATTTTTTCAAAAAAATAAAAAAATGAATATTTTATTTAATTAGAGAAATTGAGATGATGTATTTAAAGAGTTATGCTCTCTCAGTCCGTGTTATATGCGCGTCTGTCTTTGTCCTTCACTCACTCTCTCTTTCTACATATCACCACCTCCCCCTTCTGTTCTCTTCCAACCTGTTCTCCCTCATTTCTCTCTCCCTCTCTCTCTCTGGGTTTCCGATCTTGGGAGTTCTTAGTCTATAAGAATTAGGTTAAGCAAGAAGAGACTTTGAATCCACAACAACTCAAAATTTTCACCTCTTTCATTCTCTCTCTGTCTTTCATTCTCTTTCTCTCTCTCTCTTGCCTGCTTTCTCTTGCCAAATTTGAACAGGTACGATCAAATAAATGAATACCCATTGTTTAATTTTCTCTTTTTTGAAATGGGTTTCTTGTTTTTCAACTATTTGATCTTCTATTTGTTTGGATTTATTGATTTCTGTATATCATGTAAACCTCTTCTGGGTTTCAAACTTGAGAAATGAAACTTTAGTTGTTGAAATCCTGCTAAAGTTTTGATTCATAAAAAAAAAAATCAAATTTTTCATAATGGGTTTTTAGATTTTCTTATATGGGTTTGTTTTTTTTATGGATTCAGGAGGTGGGTTCTTGTTTCTTCAGAACGGATTCTAAGGAGGTTCTAGTAAGAACCGGTTTTGTTCATCAACTCTGGCCGACACTTTAGCCATACCTTCTCACACCTTGAGGAGGGTGTGGGCTCAAGCAGGAATTTCTCCTTCTCCATTGATTCCCAGTTCATCTAGGTCTCTTCCAATTGATTATGGCTAACAGCTTGATTCATTAGCCTTCAATGTGATCTCTGTTTCTCTAGAATCTATTGTGTACATCTGAAGATTTGTAGAATAGAAGTTTAAGAAGAAAAAGAAAGTCTGCTGTAATTGTTGTTGTTGTTGTTGTTTTTTGTTGAGGATATTAAGTGAACTCGTTAACTGAAATGGCCAAAATGAGTTGCTTTGCTGTACTGGCTGGGAGGAAGAAGAAATCCAAGGTGAGCAGCAATTGATTTGTTAGCCCCTCTCTTTGGATCAAGTGTTTGTGTCTTTTTTATTCTTCTTTTTTTTTTGTTCTGCTTGAAATTTGTTCCTCATGGGTATTTGTTTCTGCTTCTTTTTTATCTTTGTTTAGGGGGAGAAAGAATCTTTAGACCCTCTTCACTACAAGAAGAAACTTGGAACTCTGCAATTGAAATTGGTAAAAACGCTCACACTAATGGATTGAATTCAACTTCTTTCAGCTTCTTAGCCCTATTCTTTGAATAATGTATTTGTTTTTGCTGCTCTAAAATGTGTAACTTGATTGTTTAATTGTAGGGGGAGAAACAATCTTCAGACCCTCTTGATTACAAGAAGGAACTGGGAACTCTGCAATTGAAGTTGGTAAAAAAATCTGAAGTTAATGGATTGAACTCAACTTCTTTCAGTATATCGGTACCCTTTGGCAATCAGAAGAATTCAACCTGCGACGTAAAGGTGATGAACGACGAGAGTATTGTTCGAGCTGAAGCAGTGGAGGTAGCTTATGAAGGAGGTGACGAGGGTGATGAGGATTGGTCGATAAAGAGGGATCTCTCTGGCTTTAATTTCCAATCTCAAGTGGCTAACAAAGGGGAAGAAAAAAACCTGTCATTGAACAGAGACATGGGTTCTTTTAACACAATCAATGACACGAATGACCAACTGGAAACTGAATCAGAGAGAGAAGCTGAAGTAGGTGATCAGTTGATCCAAAGTGGACATGTTAGTGATCCAGGGATGGGAAAGGCCGAGTTTTGGGCTACACCGATACTGAAGCGCTCGTGTTCGAATCTCGAAACAAGCGATATGCTCAAGAAAATAGCAGATCAGTTGCCTCCTTCAAAATCTCATTCATTTGAGGATTTGGAGAATTTAGCATATAGAGTGAGGGAGGAATTTGTAGCAGGAATTCGTGGCAGTCCGATGTCCGTGATGACCCCTTGCAGTGCAGATAGAGTGATGTTGAAGAAGCATTCTTCGAGCCAAGTTCTACCTTCTAGAAGTAGAAGAATTTGGTGGAAGCTTTTCCTATGGAGCCACAGGAACCTGCACAAACCACTGACTGTAAAAACAAGGCTACCAGCCACTAAAGAAAGCTCCAAACAGAAAGGAGGGTATTGTTCGGATACTTTGGAACCAAGTCGGCCTTCAGAGTCCAGCAATCTTAAGCTGAAGTCACCAGTGTCATTCACTGAGGAATCTGAAAACAATAACAAATTTCACAAATGGGGTAATTTTGATAGTAGGTTTTCTGGTTTCTGGCCTCAGAATCAGTGGGTTGCTTTCTCTACAGAATCATCCTCCTTAAAAAGGGTGGATGAATGGGTGAACAATCTCGAGATCGAACCTCCTCTGCTACTTAATGATGAAGAAAATGGTGACGAGGGTATTTTCTTCCCACCTTCACCTGAGGCCGGTGAATCATCCGCAAGAGTGATGACTCACATGAATCAGCAAAATATCGTTAATCTTTCAGAGGAGGTTTTACATGCCAATAGTGTTATTCAATCTCTAAATTCTTCATCAACTGTAGCTCACGTCTCTGCTATGAGTTTAAAAGTCATCCCCACCATTTCACACTTCTCAAGTCTCCGGACAGTCAACTTATCAGGCAACTTCATAGGTATAAAAATAAATCATTAGCTTTAACTGAAATTTAATTGCTTTTGTTTGTTTCTGAACTTACACAGTAATAACCGACTTTTCTGTTGTGTTTTGCCTCTGCTTGCAGTTCGCATCACTCCTGGATCACTACCAAAGGGACTTCACACCCTCAACTTGTCAAGAAACAAGATCGTCGCGATAGAAGGCCTCAGAGAGCTAACTCGGTTGCGTGTCCTCGATCTAAGTTACAACAGGATCTCCCGAATCGGCCATGGTAAATTTCTGTTTTGAATTCAATCTTGTATGAGTTTCCTGTTTAAATACTTTCAGTTTTAAGAACCAAATTCTAGATCAAATAGTGTATTGTGATTGTGAGGAACCCGTAAGTTGGAGTGTCTGTCCTCAGCTTCAACAATTGCAGGTTTAGTGCAAGCTGTCTTGATTCGGCAGGGACTGAATCTGCAACCTACTTTAATGGTGATTTGTGTCTCAACTTTGAGGACATGATTTCAATCTGAAATACCTATCATAGAGAGAGAGAGAGAGAGAGAGAGAGAGAGAGAGAGAGAGAGATCAAGAAGATAAAAATGAGCTGATTTTACATGATTTTGGTTGAACATTTCAGATACTTGGATTTCATATCAAGATACAATACTTGATACTGAATAGAGAGATCAAGAAGATAAAATAAGCTGATTTTACATGAAATTGGTTAAACATTTCGGATGCTTAGATTTCGTATTAAGTGAGATCCAATACTTGCTACTGAACTTGAATAACAGATCTTGTTTGAATTGTTGTTAGGTCTGTCAAACTGTACACTCATCAAAGAGCTCTATCTCGCCGGGAATAAGATTAGCGATTTGGAAGGTCTACACAGGCTTTTGAAGCTGACAGTACTGGACCTGAGTTTCAACAAGGTAACCACAGCAAAATCTCTTGGCCAGCTTGTCGCCAATTACAACTCCCTTCTAGCCCTGAATCTACTGGGAAATCCAATTCAGAGCAACATCGGTGATGACCAACTACGGAAAGTGATCTCAGGTATTCTCCCACAGTTAGCTTACTTAAACAAACAACCCATTAAACAACAGAGAACACGGGAAGTGGCAATGGATAGCGTGGCCAAAGCCGCACTAGGGAACAATGGATGGACCTCACGGAGGAAACAATCGAAGCGTGTTAGCCAAGGTGCATCATCTTCTCTTGTCAAAAGTAAGAGCAGAGTAGGAGGTGGACAGAAAAACAAGCACAAGTCAAAGAACAGTATTCATCATTCCTACTCTCCATTGATACGGTCATCACCTGCAGTTGCTTCAACTTCTCATTAAGATGTCTCCCATTAATGAGGGGGGAATTATGTTTTACGTTTCATTCAGGGATTGAAGATAGGCTTGTTGTGGGATGGTTTTGGAATTGTTTTTGTTGTGATTGTTTATTTTTGTTGTTGATTTGGATTGTTATTTGTGTGTGAACTGTGAAGTGAATAAATCAGAACATAAATAAACACTTGTGTTTTGGGAAGTTTTCAATTCAAGTTCATCTTCAGTCTGATAGATGCAACTGAATAGTCTGAATTCATTATTTTCAGTTCTTCCTTTATATCCATGTACCTCAAGCTGAACCCAAGTTGAATCATAAGGGTATACAAGTGTTCTGCAACTTTTGTTCATATATTTACATCTACGTTAATGTGTTAACAACCACTTACTCTAAAAGCCCGAACTCTCAAAGACAGGTGCCACTATGTATATCACATAGTTGTGCAGATAAAAATCCTCTCAATGCTAGTGTGCGGGAATTGTCCTAACAACTGTTTTCTTCCTTGTTTTCTTAGTGCTAGCGTTGGGGACTTGAACCTTTGACCTCCTTGAATCTTGCTCTGAATCCTTTGAACCATTATGTTAACAACCACTTAATTTAAAAGCTCAAATTCTTAGAGGCACTATAGTATATATCGCATAATTACCCAGGTCTAACTAGGGTGAAGTCGGGTGGACCACATTCATTTAACATTAAGGAAGAATCCTGGACCACTGGAGGAATCCTGCCTTGTGTGGGATTGAACCCGCAACTTTCTCTAAAAGAGAATAAACAACTCAACCGTGAGAAAAGTGTGTCAGGGTCCTGTCTGTTGATAAATGGACTGAAATTGAATGACATTACCTGCATTTGTAGGTAAAGTATATTGATTGATGGAGCCCATGTCATTCAATTTTGAATGCAGCCAGCCAGCCAGCCAGCCATGGCTGAATATCTTAAAAATCATCTTCTTTTATGGGTATGACCCTTAAGCAGCTAAAAGCCACACAATTTAGGGATAAGTCTTGTGATGATTCATTCTGTGACTGTCACCGGCCACATCAAAGAATAAATGAGAAATTCAGTGTGTCGCTCTCTATAAATTGCTTGCAAACTATGAAGATTTGTGGGAACACCAATCTGACAAACCTAATAACAGAAGATGGGCAATTTCGAGATGTTAGTTTTGTACAGTTTTTGGCCTTTCATCATTAATAAAGTCAATATTGAATAGTGTTAGACGAATATAATTGCTAGGCAAAAAAGTTTGGACTTAATACTGTCACATGTTTTTTTTTTTGGTGCCTTTGCCTGACATGTAAGAAGCGACACATACATGGCGCCTATATCAATAGAGACGCACCACGTTCTTAAGTCTAGTGCCTTTTATGTTCGCAACACTCAGTTGGAACTAAACAGGAGAAACGCACTACCCTAGGAACTAGTTAGGTGCTCTAAAGTCCCGGCATCCCAGTGGAACAAGATGAATGGTCGATCCTGCTTCACGACTCATGAGTTGGCCGCGAGCGGTGTCAATGGTACTCAAGCACCTTATACCCGATTGGATTATTAAGGGCCCGTTTGGTTCGTGATCCAAAAACTTGTTTTCAAAAATTAATTTACACCTATAATAATATAACGTCTTGTACTACATCCAAAACTGTTTTAGGATTTACAATAAAATCATGTAGGATTTTGTAAAACAAAAAAATGTTGTTTTATGTGTTTTCAATGAAATCATATAAGATTTTGTAGTAAAGTGAAAATGCAATTTTAGATGTGATACAATATATAGTTTAGTTAAGTGTAAATCAGTTTTTGAAAACAAGTTTTTGAATCGCGAACCAAACGGCTTCGGGATCTGTTTGCTTTTGTACTCGAATTAGAACCAGGGGAATAGGAATTGCTTGTATTGGGTTCTTCTCGCCAGCTAGGTATCAAATTCCGAACCAATTTAGCTTCATAGTCTTTCTCCCTCATTTTTTTTTCTTATACTTCTACTAATTTCTTTTTTTTTTTAAATAAAATAAAATATTTACGTACCAGAACCAAAGTACACGGTTTCAGATCAAAGTCGGAACTAATTAACTCAGTTTTAGATCACTTATTTGAGACCTAGAACTGGAACTATAATTGGTTAAATGGGAAAGTTTTGCCCCCTTTTATCAGTTATAGACTTCTAGTTCCAGCTAGCTTGACACCCGGGATAGAATTCGATGAACCATAGTATTTACTATTTGCTTTATCAAGCAGAAATTCAGAAATATCAAATCCTGCAAGCAGTTAGGGTTTGCAGTTACCCGTTTATTTGAAGTTTAATACTCAAATTTTACATTTTTCTAAAGGCTGCAGATAAAGGATAATGCTATACTTACAACAGAATCCTACAGAAAAATCTACAAAATTGAAATCGGTAGTGTGTATTCACATATCACTCTCGTGATTTGCATCAAACCCAAAACTGTTCTTTCTGTAGATTATTCTGTAGGTTTTTCAGTAACCCTAGTACTACCGGCAGATAAATCAACACAATCTTTTACTATGCCAACCCAATAACTGTCGGTACTATATAATTGACAATACAAAAATGATTTTTCGGTTATGCAGAGCCAAAACAATCACAAAGTAACCATTTTATGAGATTATACTGCCGGTTGCATGTAACTGAAGAATAATTGGATTGATCCAGTAAATAGTTGTGTTCAAATATCGGTAGCCTTTTCTAAATATCCATGGCGCAAACAAGTTTTTATTTCCGAGTGATGGGGTTACTCTTCAGTTACAAGTACAAATGAGAATACCACCACCAGTGGAAGAACCAAAGAAGCACCACAAACGACGAAGAAGAAAACATCAATGCCAAAGGGCATAGGAAGAAGTCACGAATGGCGCAGAAAACCCGCCACCAATTACTAAGTCTCTAAACCATGCTTTGACGCTCCCGCTTCGAAAGCATTATCGAACTAGGAACACTTTTTAATTGACCGCTCCAGCGCTTCTGCTCCTGCTCTCATTCCCGCTCTGCGCTTTGGTTTCTAGATTAGCAAGCTCAAACTAGCCATCAGTCTTCTCAAACCATCGTAGAAAACTATAGGCTGCTATCAGAGTGCTGCTGCATCAGAAAGGCTAGCGCCCTCTAGCACTAGCACAGATACTCGTGTTTGAGACTTCATATGGATTTCTGTCAGCAAGAGAGCAATGAGGGCTACAAAATGCTGCGGAAGGAATTTTTCCTAACTACCAATATGACTTTGAACATATCCCTTTAGAACTGAACAGACAAAGAAAGAAGCTGGAAATGAAGGAAATGCTGCTTCTTATGATTTGAAGTTAGCAATCTTCGAACATTGGTAGTTCTGAAAATTGTGGTTCACTAAAAGATCGTTCACTGACGAAAGACTTTCGAAGAAAGTCTAGACTTGACAGTTGAAAGCCTCTTCTTGGCCTTGTGTTGACCAGAAAAGTACTCACTGAGAAATCAGACCTGAAAGCTCATGCTTAAGAGGAAAGGAGAGACGGATATGAAAAGAGAGAAAAGAGATTGAGATACACACATATACACATACACACAAACAGAGTTAATGAGCTCCTGCTTGAGTTGTGAAGAGATTCTGCTCTGAATACGAACTTGTGAGATCAGAGACAGGTTTTGGAATTCAGTCATATTTGAATAAAGATGGATCATCTAAGCTCATCTAAGTTGATTTTGCAATAAAAAAAAAAAACACCTAAAACATGTAACAAGTACTATATAGTTCTGCAATAAAAACTAATATCAATAGATTTTCGTCATCGACTCATGGTCATTGTTACCAATTTTCATCTCATTTAAAATACAACAAATATATCTAACAACTCGGTGCAACTATAAACCACTACTTTCTATATCCAACCAAAACTCAAAAAGAGAAACATTCCCAAATAATTCAATAACAGGATAAAAAAAATGTCGACAATTGAGGTTAAATTCCTAACCTTTGTACGCAGGAAGGATGGTGGAATCACCTTTTCTATCACTCTCCCAATCTGTTTTCATTGATCTGGAACCCACCGTAAAATTTCTATTCATTGATCAGAAACATAACTTCAAAATTTGATCCATGAAAAGACACCCAAACAATCAATCAATCTCGGACCCAAATATCATCTCCAACATCTTTCTTCTGAGCATATCTATATAGCTTCTCATTGAATATCACCTGTGGGTCCTTCTTAATCAAAACCCCATCATCACCATAACCATCCCTCAAGAACACAACCCAATTCATTTCTGTACCAGCCAGATAAAACGCCCGGGGCTGCTTCAAAAGCATCTGGTAAGTATGTTTAGTGAGAGAAAGTTCCTCCTTAAATTCCACAATATGATGTATTGAAGCTCTCTTCTCCAATGTCAAATGCAAAAACTCATGCAAAACTCCAACTCTATACTTCTCTGCTTCTAAAGACCAAAGCTTCAATTCTGAACCATCCGAATACGGCGAAACAAGTGGAAGTGTATTAAGCAAATTAAGCTTCCTCTCATCATCTTCATCCAAATCCAAAGATTTCCCATGACTTACAGGAAATTTAAAAGCTTTTTTAACTCTATCTTCATCTAAAACAAAATCCCTTTCTAAAGCACTAACAGCTAATGAAGGATCCCAATTCACAAGTTCAAGAATCCTCTTACCATCATCTTCAACTACAATTCTAAAATACTCAGGATACTTACAAACCCTATCTCTAAAATCTTCAGGAATTCCAAATAAAAGCCTACAATGATAAATCTTACTCAAAGGAATTCGTTTATTAGCTGACATCATTAGTAACTTACGTACCTTAGTAACCCTATCTTTCTCCATCAAATCCATAATCGATTTCTCTTCTTCAATCAAATCTTCCATCAAATCAGTAAACCCAAACCACATTTTATTATCAGAATGACGATAAGTTTGAAAAATCAAAGGATGACGTTCAATTGATTTTACAACTTTTCTTCCTCTAGGAAACCCTAATTCACGATAAAGTTTACCAGCATCATCAAGACGGAGAATGTGTTCAGGTTGTTTAGAGAGGAATTCTTTGCTTCTGATTAAGAATCGAAAGTAAATGTCACGTTGAACGATTTCTTCAAAATGTTGAATACGATGAGATTCGTGTTGAACTAGTTTGGTTCTAGGGCTTTCTTTTTTCTTTCTTTTCTTCTTCGTATTTGTTTTTGTTCGGAGAAATGAAGTTGAGAATGAAGAAGACAGAGAAAGATTGTAGGAGGGTTTTGAGAGATTGTGAAGAGAGAAAGGATTAGGGTTAGGGTTAGAGAGAGAAGAGATTAGGGTTTGTAAAGTTGGGAGTTTCTTCCTGGTTGTGAGAAGGCGCCAAGCCATGGATTTACGATTCTCTGGTTCGTTTGTTTCACTGTGTTCATGAAGCCTACCTCTACTCTACTTGGAGGATGAGGAAATTTCTGATACAAGTAAATAAAACATAATAAAATAGCATAATCCGACCTTAGCTCAGTTGGTAGAGCGGAGGACTGTAGTGGGAAATACCTGTAAGCTATCCTTAGGTCGCTGGTTCGAATCCGGCAGGTCGGAATTCTTCCCCTTCTCATTGTGGTTTTTAGACATAAACCCCTACTCAATATGTTCCCCCCAAAACTTTTTATGTTCGAAGGGGAACTTAATTTCACCCTCTACTTTTTCTTACTACGATTAAGACCCTAAATATTTTTACACTCCGTTCACGTAAGTATGTTGGGGCCTTGAGTTTTTCTTTGTAGATCCACTTCACAATAATCGCATCATTTCGAAGCTTTTAAATATATGATCTATAAAAGTTGATTCAAGATGTGAACCCTTCATTTTACAGTTAATTCTAAATAAACATTTAATGGAGTTAAAAGTATTATAACGATGTAATTTTTTATGAAGATGATCAAGGTGAAGCGATCATCGTCGAATAAATAAATAAATATTTATCAGCCTTTTGATAATTTGTGCCCCATAAACCCGAGTAAACAATGTGTGAAAGATCTGATTTTTTTGTGAGGATAATCTACTAAGTTGAGAAAATGATCTGATCTAGAGATAGAAAAATGTGAGGAATTTCTACACACAAAATTAGCCCTTAGATCATTTCCATGTGGATCAACAAGCCTATGTAAACAAAGTGTAACAATACGTGGGTTGTTAGTAAGAAAAGGAGGGGGGTGGAAGTTAAATTTCCCTTTTAAGAGAACTTTTCTTTTAAGTTTTCCATGCAGTAGAAGAGACAATGAGAACATGATAGTTTTCTAATCTGACAAATCATACAGAGCCTAACAGGAATGAAGAAACTCAGGTGATTTTGCAAATTTTTGTCAGTTTTGAGCTAAAGTACCTTCAATACCACCAAAAAGAGTCATAAACTAATAACATCCTAACAGGTCAATCTTGAGAATAGATTTCAGATGAAACCTAAGAAGATATGCTTTCTCCCCGTTCATTTTGCTCAAGACAAAGCTTATAGGCAGCACAGTGGGATCCTTTAGCATATTTCTCAGGTCGAAAACTGCCCGATCAGGCTAACATTGTCGTTCACATATAAGAATGTATTACCGATGAAATAGATAGTTCAATCGTTAACGGTACAAAGAAGGAATACGCTATGCAAAAGGAGGAGGAAGAAGAAGAATTGATCCATACAAATGAATTGCCTAACAGTGGCTTGATATCTTACAGCAGCAAGTATCCTTTGTTTATTTTTATGATCTTTATAACAAATTGAAATCTTCTTGGTCATGTTGTTACAATTGAGATATCACAGGGAAAATCAAAATCTATCATTTTTCCTTCCCCTTACTGAATTTGTTCACGTAATTACATAATTCGTATGGAAACCTTGCGGTTCCATGGGATTTCATGTCACGTCCACCATCCAAATCATCTTCTTTTTGCTAGTTTTCTTGTGTCTCATGAGTTTTCTTCTACTGCTCAGAATCCGTGTTTCTATGGTGGAACTTTATGGCAGGTAACTTAAATCTAGAAGATAAAATGAATATTTCCATATGTACCTTCTCAGGCTCTCTTTGTAATATGTATTTACTTCATCTGTTGTCTCTTGAAGAAAGGTTTCTGACAAATAAGTAGTTTCTCATCACTGTTACTCTCAATTTCCACCACCCGTGCATCCCATCTCAGATGGGTGGCAAGAGCTCTTGCTGTTCCTACGAGTGAAGCTGTGTCGCGGAATAACACCCAACCCTGTATTGACCCAACAACATTCAACTTTTTGGAAACAACAAAATGACAGTATAACGAAACCTCAGGGCGTAGTTGTATTTGACATAAAAATAGTATTTGGAATTTCTATGAAGTCTAGGTCCCTAGGATTATCATGCTGAGTAATGCTATATAAATGACATAACAGCTGATGTGTACATGCCGCAGTGGCCATAACTTAGAGAGAGAGAGAGAGAGCAAAAAAATATGAGTGATTTTGTTAATCCACTTGTAAGGTGGGTGAGCAAAACCACCCATCATCTAACCGTGGGTGGGATGTCAAACAGCCAATCCCACCAACCTTCGACGACACCCGATATGCCTAGATTATGGATGGTTTTACTAGTGGGTGAACAAAATCACACTAAAAGAATATGGACCACAACTGAGCCACATTAGCTGATGTGGCATGTAAATTTCAGCTGCCACATCGTGTGGTCAGAAAATACGGTCCATATAACAATTCTCTATCATTTACCAAGAGCAAATTACAACCCTTTGATGATCACATTTTCCCAGAATCTCCAATGCAGGGAACAAATTATATTAAGATGAGAATATCTGATATAATTTTTCAAATTTTGTTCATTTGAAGGTGTCATAGACAAATTTCAGGGTAGACAAAATTCAGACAACCAATCACAAAAGAAGGTTTGTTCACCCACATTAAAAGAAGGCGAACAAAATCACACTCACTTGAATTACGTGCTTTTTCCATAGAATGGCAACAACAATGAGAATACCTGCCTAATTATTCAGATACTGCATGCAAAAGAGTCATGATAGGAAAAGGCGTACCTCTGGTCGAAGTAGCCGATCTATCTCTGTTAATAAATCGAGCATGGGGCACCTATGAAGCTGGCTGGTTTGAAGTGATAGCAGTCCTTCAGCATGCACCATATCATAAGTTCTTGGGTATGATGGAAATGGCTCACACCTGGATCAAAGTTATTGAGTAAGTAAACCGCACAATTATAAATAAAGCAGAAAGACGTATTTCCTGCAACAAGCTACACAAAGTGGATACATAAAATGGGAAAAGAGAGTATAGGAAGAAATTACAATATAACTCAAAAGACCTAGTCACCCAGTCACAATGCAACAGATTAGATCAGTAGAGAACTGATTGATGCATGAAGCATTTTTCTCAATGTTAACCTAGTATTCTTTAAGTTTAAGGTTGGGAGGTTCTCTGCTCTGTCAGGTTTTAAGGTCATGACACATTAAACTGTCAGTCCACAAATGTAAAAAGGATGGAGTTGGGATTCATTAAGGATAATAAACTTCACATCCATCAAATAAGTACTTGGAGTTTGGGACTGAAATCAATCTCATATCAGTGAGATCCACTTCCACACACTCAAGGGAGAAAGGTTTTTGAAAGACGACCTTATAGTGAAGTTCTTTTTACTGACATGGGCAATTGACTGCAAAGGACATACAATACTTAAACCAAAATTTAGAATGAAGGACCATAAGGACACGAATGACAAGTAGGGAGATACTGGAGGGGGAATATTGAACAAAATTGTGATTCACAAGCATGAATTCCGAGTTTTAGGATCGTAGAGAACAAGGAACAGAGAGAAAAGTGATACATACCAGTCATGTAATACACCAATGAAACCCCTATCGAGGATTAGGGGAAGGTAGTTAGGAGTGCTTGTGGGGACTACGTTCATGACCCAAACAGTTTTTCCTGCCTCTAACAAGGCAGAGTTAAACCCACCAAATCGAGCATTCATGTCTAGCACATTTCTAAGCATATTAAATGGTGGGGTTGGATCCTCATCACCCGGTCTCTTTGGATGGTCCGAGAATATAAGTGGTGAGAGAAGAGACCAATAATTATGTATCGCTGAGTTCCAGTTTAATGCATCATCGGCAAAGTCTTCTGAATGCACACCTGATAAACATAAGAAACTATTCATAAATCTAACAAGAAAGAGGGGAATTAGTGATAAAGGTCTTGATGGTTAGAATTTGCATAAATATTAAACTGTTTGCCCAAGCACATAGCATTGTAGTTGACCCATGACCCTCACTGCACCCGAGGTGCAAGGCAAGGTGAAGCACAGCATAATGCCTTAAAATGTGCAGGCAAGGCAAGATTAATGAATGTCAAACCTCAATGTGCCTTACATGTGCCTCAACAAAGCACAGGGTGCAGTGAGGCCCATGCATCATTGAACTTTGGATTTTATGTTTTCTTTTTATTTTCCCCTCTTACAGGCAATGAACTTCTATCTTTTCCCCAGTGAGCTCATATCAATACCAATATACATTAATATCAGCTTCTTGTATCCCTCAAGCGCTACGAAGCCTCGGCACCTTACGTGCGCCTTGACCCCTAAACTTTGACGCATACCATACCATTCCATGAGGGTAAAGACAATTAAACAGATAAAAAGATGATATACATTACCATGAATATTGAGTTCAGTGGAGGTCAGTTTAGCCCTAGAAGGCCAGGTTGTCCGCTCTTCTATAGGAATCCATCGGCGGCTCTGAGTTCCTCCAATGCAGGGCTGGAGGGGTAGATAATAAGGAGATTCGATATCATGTCCCTTACTACAGATAGACGGACCAGAACCAGGTTTCCTAGAAATGTATGCATGGAGTAACTAATAATCAGGACCATTCATCTCTTTCACGTATAAAAATGATTAATTTAACTACTTATATTATTTTCCTATCTAAAACAACACATGAACTATGATGTGACATAATTGAATGGTAATTAATGTGCTTGCTCACCGAGAAGCATAACAATCTCTTTTACTCGTCTTTTTCCACACAACGGTTTCATCTTGTTGCGACAACATATCCCAGCAAAGATTTTCTGCAAAGCTGCGAACAAATGTCCATTTCTTCTGATTATCTTTGTTACGAAGTGACCCCTGCGAATTTGTAATAGGTGAAGTCCATACGAAGTATCCACCAGGCCTCAAAACTCTATCAACCTCAACCAAGAATATACCATCTGCTCACATAATAAAACAAGCTGGTAAAATTCCATATTCTAAAAACCATTAATTCTCATTAGAGTGCCCAACATACTAGAAAAGTTTTAAGGAAAATATAAGTAATGCAGTGGTGTGGGCAAGGCTGAAAAACATTACTGCTCATTAATCCCCCTATGAGTTCTTCATAAGGGTAAAGCTACTTGACACAAGATAAGTAGACATCATGTTTTACTAATATGCTATCCTTATCAAAAAAAAAAAGACTAATATGCTATGACTACTTTATTCAACAAAAAACATTTAGAAAGGTCATATATAAATACAGGGCGCAATATTTTGACATAATTTTGTACACAAGCCAGTAGGGACCACATGGAGATGAATTCAGAGCTGATAGCTGCCAAGTGTGACCTCCTCACATGTTGATCATTCTCACAAAAAATCAAACCATTCTGCAGTTGATGACCATAGCTATCTCCATGTGGGTTGAGAGAGAGAGAGAGAGAGAGAGAGAGAGAGAGAGAGAGAGAGAGAGAGATCTTTCATAACTATCGATACTAGAGTAGCTTAAATTTGGTACCTTTCTGATCCCAATCAATCCCGCATCTCGCACAATGCAACATATCGAAGGAAAGAGATGGATAAGGGAACTGCTTTGAAGGAAAGGAACCAATCATTGCAGGAAGCCCTCTTTCAAGAGTTAGTTGAACTTGACTTCCTGAAGACTCGTAGTTTGCCACGCACATAGTCAATAGTTGTTTTGAAAAGAGATGTGCTCCAAAGCTACCATAACCACAGCCTATATCCAAGACAGCTCTAACCTGCAAAGTTGGATGGGCAATTTAAGGTGACTTAGGATTCATTAATCAAAACAGAGAAGGAAAGACACAGCAGATGAAAAAGCAAAAAAGATGTTAATGTTATGCAGAAAACAAATCCTGGGGATTGGAAAAATGTTAATTCTCCATTCAAGCCCAAATTTACATGGAAATTAATGGACCAAACTAAGAAGTGCTTCAATTTGAAGTTCAACTCCATCACATTGATCGAGAGATTGCAACAAAGCAAAGAAAATACAATACTGTCAACATTTCCAATAAGGAACATAGCTAATATCATAATATCCAACTAAAAAGTGTATTAAATAAACAAAAACATACTTTCAAAACAAATCACAAGGCAATCTGCCATGTATTATCAACGTTCTTATAATAAAGTGATCAGTCTAGTGTATGGCTGAGAAGAAAGGAAAGGCCTCCTGTGGTTCCAGAACAATGGATCATGTTATACATGTTGTTGGATATGTGTAGATAATGCTTAAGTCCAGGCTAAGGATAGAGTTGATCGGGCCCCAATATTGTGCTAAAGCATAGACGAATATTACGATGATGAGGACGGGAGTAGGAGGAGGATGCTTGAATGATCTGAAAATAACCTAACAGAATAAAAAAGCATACTACGCACGCACATACAAAAACCTTTATTGCTCATGTCAAAGGGGTTCAGACGCCACAAATTGCAAACAGCGCAAGTGGAGTGAACTGAGTCCCAAAATGAGTCCAGTTATTTTATGATGTGTACAAAATATTCTAGAGAGAGAAAATAGTTTCTATTTTTAATATTTTCGTATTAGCTTTTAGGTAGGTATTTTAGGAGGTCTTAAATTGCTATTTTTGAGTTATTTTATGTTTAGAAAGTGTCCTTAGGTTAGTAGTTCACTTGGGTTGCAAGTTTTTAGTTTTTTAGTAAGTTTTGTGCTCTTTGGTGAGGAGTTATCTATATAAAGAGCTCCTAGTACGAAAATTAATTAAGTTTTAGAATGAATATATTTTTTATTAGTAGAAATCGTTGAGTTGAAACGCTTCCGCAAATATTATTTACATCATTTTAACCTTGGAAGGATTGAATAAAGTATTACAGAATTTTATTCGGAAACAAACTCTACAATTCTTTTTTTAGACAGGCTCATCAAAGGGGAGATACTGGAAACACGCACACACGAGCACACTCAGAGAGAAAGAGACAGAAGGCCAGGTTATCTGCCTATCATATCTACTGCATATCATTTCTAATGAGACAGTTAACATCTACTGAACAGAAGAAATGAAGTTACAAGAAAACTTGGAAATGATGTTATAAACTTAAGAAGGCAAAACAACCACAACATAGATTGCATTTCCCCACGTGTTCTAATCAATGAACTCATCGAAATAGCAAAAATTTACTCACCCCAGCCTGAATGAAATAAGATTCATTTCTCAACCCAATCATTTCAGCAATTTGATGAGAGTAATCTTCAACTCCATCAAACATAAGGGAGTCTGAGTGGAAGGATATCTGATCTTCCTCCAACATCATCATCCTACAAAAACATGGACCAAGCGTATTAGATACAGATTCAACAAAGCAGTTAAAACAATTTTCGTCAAAAGAACAAAAAAAAAATTGCTGCCAACCTCTTGGTCAAGCTTCCAGAGGAAAGAACCTCCTGGGCAGTAATTTTAACATTTGCAACCCAGATCACATCCCGTCCTGTAGGCCACCTGAGAGGGATTCTGTAATTTGAGGGAGGAAGAACTAAGCAACTATGCTTTGATCTAAGACCACAAATACGACCGTATTCACTACCATCAGAATAACCCAAAGCAAGGTTCTCGGAAATGTTGAAGCAGGGAACATAATTCTCAGACACCTGGGAACAGAATTCGAGTTCCTTCAACCTTGATGGACCAAGAGAGATCTCTCCAATGTCTAAAAGATCAGAGATGAGTTGCTCTTGCAGTCGTCTGTAACCCTTAAATATGACACCTCTAGAGGTTGTTGAGATGGAGATTGCCCACCAAAAAGACCCAAAAAGAGCAAGCAGCACAATTAGAACTAAACTGAACCTAAGAAAGACCATTATTATGTTTTGACGATTTTTAGAACCTCCCAAGCTGAATGTATCTGATCCAAACCCGTTATCACTTAGACCAGATTTTGAAGAATTACAATTGTCTGGGAAGAGCAAATTAGCAAGGAAACGCAAGGATAGAGAAGTATGATCCCGAGGGGAGCGTGTTCTATCGACGTCTTCCTTGTACATTTTGTCTCTCATCTGAGAATTCTCAGTACAGTGACCTTCCTCGGCAATCCGTCCACCCGATATACCACGTTGAAGCGGCCGAGACATTCTCCAATCTGCAGATCCCATGTAAACACAGGGGAAGAAGAAAGTAGGTATGTAAGGATAAGATCTTTGGAAAATTTTCTCACATGGAAAACAAGGAAGAAATCAGATTCAGAAAAAACTAGGAAATGAGATTGAGAAGGCAGTAAAAAGAAAACAGCCAAAATAATCTGTATCAGTAAGTACAGTTTCTGAGCTTAAGATTACAAAAGCACAGAAGTGGAAGAAGGTTCAATTGAATTCAGATAAAGTAGTGGAGCTCAGAAAAAAAGTACCTAGGATTGAAAAAGTAGATGAATGAATGAAACCCAGTACTACAAAAATACAGATATGAAAGAAAACCCAATCTAAGATTAATAGAATTAAGGTAACATAGACATTTTTTACCATTACAAGAACACTATTAAAACATGTGAGTGAACAGAGAAAGAACTTTTGATGGGTTTTGCTTAACTCAACCAACTGACAATGAAAGGCAATAAAGCCATTAAAGTAAAACCCATACCTTATTAAAAGCGGACGGACGGAGAAAACCCACCACTGAATTTCACTGAACTCTTAAGCCATCATCATCTTCTCCAATTTCTTTTCTCTTGTTTTAGAGAGAGAAAGAGATTTAGAGAGAGAGAGAGAGATTAATAGTTCATGATGAAGCTCGTGAAAACAATTGATTCAACTTGAAGAGATAATAAATGAGATCGAATTCACACAACTGTAAGAACTGGAGATCCGAGGAACTGTAATTAAAGAAACAGAAATTGACTAAAATTTACAACTGTAACTTCCATTAATTAATATTTGATTTGATTTAATCAAATCATATTATATTAGGTAATCAAATACTTAATACAAACAATTACTTTTTATCTCCAACTTCAAAGCAGTAAAACTGAAAAACCCTCTCTCTCTCTCTCTTTTAATTAAACTCTTCTCTTCTCGGTATTAGCTACTAAAAACCCTAGCAAGATCTGATCTATAGAGATCACGTACAGAAAACCCTAAAATTACTTAAAACAGAGTTCGTATTCATGAAATTTCAATCAAAGTTTTGATGGAAAGTGCGATCCAGCGAAGAATTCAACTACGCACTAATAAATGGATCTAAGAATCAAACTTTTGAAAGTCGAAGAAAAAGTTTGAAGGGCAAATCTATGAAGAAGAAGCAATAATGGAAGGGTTTTGTTGATCTTTAATAAAGATTTATAAAGATGGATTAAATCGGTCGATGAAGAATCTATGGATCCCCTTTTTGAGATTTTTAGAAACCCTAATTTGAGGACAAATGTTCAACGTTGTAATAATTAATTATGAATGGGAGAAGGGTAATCATTTCAAGAACTGAAACCTCATCCATTCTGAATCAGGAATTTCGCCTTTAATATCTCGTGAAGTTGATGAACCGATGGCGCCAAAAGGACCTTCAATATAAAATTGTGATAGTTATGATACTGTAATTCAGAATGTATTTTAGCCAACTAACTCCATGTCTCTTTTTTCTCAAAGTTGCACATTTTGGGCCCACATTTTTTTCTTTTCTTATTTGGGATGGGGTTAGAGATAAGCAAGGGTGCAAGAAAAACGCCATTAACAACGCATGTAGCATTCAATAAAAAATACCCTGTCGAGAATACTAAGTCTACAACTGAAGAGTAGAGGAAGAAGCCTTATTAGAGCATCTCTAATGCAAATGTCTTATTTACGTGGCATGTCTTATAAGACAATGTCTAATCTATGTAGCACAAAATCTTCACAATAGACATTGTTGAAAAAAATGCATCTCCAATGCAAATGTCTTAAAATGATTTTTTAACTTATGTGGCACTTAATTTTTGAATGAGTCCAATTTATTTTATTTGAAAGTAACTAAATATTTGGGAGGAAAAAATTTCTGATGTGGACCGTAAAACATTGTGAAGCGTAACTTCACAGTGTCTATTCTAACAATCGACATATCAGCATCACATACTTTCTTCACATTAACATTGGAGAATATTTTTTAAAGAAAATATTTATTTAACATACGTGGCAGTTTTATTTTACCGCATTTACATTAGCTCCACCAAAGAGCAAAGAAAAAAGTCATAAAAATGCCCAAAAAAAAAATTTGTCAACGTGCAAGTACTGAAGAATTAGTTGTTAACGATATAAAATACTCCAACACTTCTAAATATGTACAATCCTTCAAAGGAAGTTAAGAGAAACTACCAAACTAAGCATATAATGATGAAATGATTAAAATACATGATTTGTAAACCTAGCAAAACTACGTACTATTGACCTACTATCCCGACCTCACCAAGCTCAACGGTAACTTGATTCACTAGTTACACAAATAAGGTGAAGATTGGGGATTTCATAGCCTAAAATTAGGGTAAAATTTACAAAACAAACTTTTATTTTCTCTTTCTTTTTTACCTTAGAACTTGGAGGTTATGAGTTCAACTCCATTTGAAGCCACTCTATGAATAAGATCAGATCTTATCCAGTAGTGTGGATTTAGAGGACTGCCCTGCACCAAATTAGTTGAGTGTTCTAAGAGGCCTAGATATCCCAGTTATCATAAGAAAAAAAAAAGTTATTTAAGTTTTAAACTTTAATTGTCTTTCATCATTTCGCCTCACCTGTCAACCTGATTAGAGTCGACTCCAATCCTAAACTATTGTCTAACAGCAGCTACAATGGTGACATTTTCTGGCTAAATCTTAGAAATCTGCAGAATTTTTAGCTAAGTGAGGGGGGTGTTGTTTGACGTTGGGCGGAGTAGGGGAGGGTCGTCCAATCGTTAGGCAGGAAGAGGGTGGGTCGCCCCACAATTTTTATTTTTATTTTTAAATTTCAAAAAAATTAATCGCTTGAAGCCAGGTGGCTCCTAAAGACATAGTCTGGCATTAAAATTTTATTTTTTAAATGACGTATGTGTCCCTAAATAACTTTTTGGTAAATTTTTTTAGCAAACATAACTTTCCACCATTGTGTTAGGTATATTTGGTAAGTTATGTTTAGCTTTTATCTTATGATTGTTGTGGATGACCAAAGTGAGTATATTTAAATTGTAACATATATATATTTGAATTAAGTTTTTTTTGATGTGCCTATATTGTCCAATTACAAATAAAAACAATAAGGTCAAAGAGAAAGCAGGAGTGTGGGAGATTAGCTTACAAGAGAGAAGTTGATATTGGTGCGAGAAAGAGAGAAATGCGAAAACCAAGCCACCAAAGAGCAAAGAAAAAAGTCATAAAAATGCCAAAAAAAATAAATAAAAAATTGTCAACGTGCAAATACTGAAGAATCAATTATTGACGATATAAAATACTGGAACACTCCTAAATATGTACAATCCTTCAAAGGAAGTTAAGAGAAACTACCAAACAAAGCATATAATGATGAAATGATTAAAATACATGAT
This sequence comes from Macleaya cordata, assembly GCA_002174775.1. Taxonomy (NCBI): domain Eukaryota; kingdom Viridiplantae; phylum Streptophyta; class Magnoliopsida; order Ranunculales; family Papaveraceae; genus Macleaya; species Macleaya cordata. The sequence goes on along the minus strand of MVGT01004392.1, from coordinate 547,522 downwards.
TTGTAAACCTAGCAAAACTACGTACTATTGACCTACTAACCCGACCTCACCAAGCTCAACGGTAACTTGATTCACTAGCTACACAAATAAGGTGAAGATTGGGGATTTCATAGCCTAAAATTAGGGTAAAATCTACATAACAAACTTTTGTTTCCCTTCTTTTTTTTCACCTTAGAACTTGGAGGTCATGAGTTTAACTTCCGTTGAAGCTACTCCATGAATAAGATCAGATCTTATCTGGTAGTGTGGATTTAGAGGACTGCCCTGCACCAAATTAGTCAAGTGTTCTAAGAGGTCCAGACATCCCCGTTATCAGAAGAAAAAAAAAGTTATTTAAGTTTTAAACTTTAATTTTCTTTCATCATTTCGCCTCACTTGTCAACCTGATTAAAGTTGACTACAACCCTAAACTATTGTCTAACAGCATCCACAACGGTGACATTTTCTGGCTAAATCTTTGGAAAATGTTACGCAGTGGTTAATGCTAAATTTGCATAATACTGTAGGAGGGTTTAAAATAGGTCAAATTTGGCACTCTCCATAGAAATCTGTAGAATTTTTAACTAAGGGGTCGTTTGACGTAGGAGATGGGTCGCCCCACAAATTTTATTTTTATTTTTAAATTTTAAAAAAATTAGTCGCTTGAAGCCAGGCAGCTCCTAGAGACATGGTCTCGCATTAAAATTTTATTTTTTAAATGATGTATGTATCCCTAAACAACTTTTTAATTAAAAAATTTAGCAAATCTTACGACTATTGGATGACCAAAGTGAGTATATTTAAATCGTAATATATATATATTTTTAAAACAGTTCGAATTAAGTTTTTTTTACATGACTATATTGTCCAATTACAAATAAAAACAAGATAGTAAAAGAGAAAGCACGAGTGTGAAATGGATAGATATTAGAGAGGGCAGAGAGAGAAGTTGATATTGATCTTCCGAATGCAGCATAAGATCCAAACTCTAGCAGAGTATTACATGCTGCATCTTGAATGAGTCACATGTGGGGGGGGGGTTAGCTTACCAGAAAAGAACAGATTGAACAAAAGAGAGTGATAGGTCACATGTGGATATGGGTCCCACTAGTCCGCGTTTTACGTTTGTCGTTTGTGGGACATGTTGGATTTGGGTACGGCCGCGCGTGGATTTTTAGTACTGCGAGTATCGAATTAGAAGTCTTCAGACTAAGGCAAGTTTTTTTTTTTTTTAATAAAAAAAAGTACGTAAAAATAGAATCGAATCTCATCTCTTAATTTTTTTAAGATTAGCTGGAGCACTTTTTTTTTTTTTCTTTTTTTGGCCAAGGATTTCTGCCCTTTTATTTACCAAAAGGTACTCTGAACGACTTTCTTTTAACCCCTTGGTCCCTCACTCCCTCTCAGCCTCAGGATTGGCTCAGCTCTGATGCATGGTTCGTAGGATCAGATTCGGGGACCACCACCACCACCGCCGTCGTGGCCGCCACTGCCACTGCCACACCACCACCCCTTAGGCCACCTCGATTAATTACAGTACAATTTAATGAGTTGTCGAATAAAAGTAAAAAAATTGGAAAAAATTATAGCATGTGATTTTTTTGTTCTCAATATTCAACTTTTTTTTTAACGTTATATTATGGCGTAGATACAGGCAGTGGGCGTGTGAGAAGCGCAGAGAAACTGCAAAAAATATCGTCACCAACGAATGCAGGAAAGGCACCCACCAACGGGCACGGAGAAACCGCCAATAACAGCATACCTACGGCCGAGAAATTTTGATCCCAAGACCTTCCACTACCAAAGATTTATGGGAGAGATGCACAACTATTGAGTCAAAGGCCCATGTGCTCAATATTCAATATTTAAAGAGAAGGGTTATATAGCCTCTCTTTAAAAAACCCAATAAAAGCCCTTATTTTATTTTTGGATAAGATGTTCTTTTTACCATGCAGAGCATCATATTAAAAAATCAGTTCGTTCTAAAATTCTTAACCCTTTCAAATTTGGCATATTTTACTCCCTTTTTTTACTACTAATTTTTGATAAATTTTTAATGATAGAAGTTTTAGAACACACTGATTTTTAGATATGATGATAGATATAAAGTGAGAGGAGAACATCATCTCCAAAAATTTACCCCCAGATCATTTGTGTATGAGCCCCACAAAATGTGAGGTTTTATTGGGCTCTTTAAATAGGAGCTATATAATTGCTTTCATATTTAAATTGTTTAATAACCCTTTTTAAGAAGGGTGTTGTTAATAAGGGAAACACAATTAAATGGGGAGAAACTTGGTTGAATGGGTCTTCCAAAATGCGAAAAATAGTTAGGGAGAAAACTCTATTTTACTAAAGGAGAATTTTGGGTTTTATACCCATCAAAAATACACTTTTTAATTGGCCGCTTCAGTGCTCCCGCTCCACTTTAGTTACTTAGGTTGAAAGAATTAAACATATAGATAAGGGACAAGAAGTTTTAGAATGGGCAGATTATTGGCGAACATGATGTCCATAATGAGGACGTCATCGTCACTGAAACTCAACCCTCAGATCATCTCCATGTAAGCCCTACACAGCTGTGTAAAAAAGACTTAGAAAGAACCCTCTATATATCACAAATATTAAAGTTAGAAAATTTGACTTAATTAAACAAAAAACACTTAATCTAAGTGAAAATCTCTATTTAGTGGTTTTTTTTACCAAATAATTTGAGTTAGCACCATTTACTGAAAATCCTAAAACTTTATATTTGTAATTGCAGTAGATAATGGACTTGTGGAAGTATCAGATACTGTGTTACCCTGTTTTACTTCTTCTCTATCACCCTTAATCTAAGAAGGATCACAAGATGAGCAAGTTAATTAATAACTGGCTAGTTATAAGATGTGAGCAATGAATCACTCTAGGGTTCAGATTAAGCTAGAAAAGAAAATTCTCAATCAACTAATCATCCAAAACAAGATAAGCGATTTAACGACACAAACTTTGTTACAATTCAATGCAGAAAAATTACCTGAAAATTGATCGATAAATGTCGTTGCTAACTCACACCAATAATTGTTCATCTGAACCCTAATTAATACATATACTGGTGATTACATTATCACCTCAGGTTCATTACCTGTTCCATCCTGAGATGACTGCATGTTTTCGCTGCACCATCAAAATTTAAAAGATAAAAACCAATGTAAATTAATGATCCTATCCTTAAAGTTCACTGAACCTAAAGAAAAGGTTATATGAGTTTCCTGCCTCACCAAATATAAATGCATGAATTTGCATTATTCCTCTTCTGTAACTAACAACAAGCAAAGTAGTATTTATACATGTGGCCTCCCTATCTTTTCTGCCTTTTTGGTCCCCTTATAATTAAATGCCCCAAGGACTAGTAATAACAGATCATTATCAAAAAAGAAGAAGTAATAATAGATCAGATAGGAAGGATTGATTATAGGAATTTTTTGCTACCAGCATCAGATATCAAACACCAAAATATCCACCTGTAAAATCAGGTTAGGTGTATGTCATCCCCCTAGTCTTCCAACTTCTATATCACATGGAAACATAAACTTAGAGGCTAAAATAGATAACAATACAGCAATTAGATGATGAGCCCTGATCATCAGTAACACACTGCAGAACAGGAAGAAAAATAAATACAAAGGATTCAGAAGAATCCGACTTCTCTTGTTCTGAAGAAGTCGTTGTCTGATCTACACGTAATAATCTTAGCAATGTTAGGCATACAAGATCCACATCAATTGATCAAGATTCATGAGAGATACATAATTAAAGAATGAGACGGAAAGACACTAATTCAAATAAGTGTACAAAATTGATGAGAAATAACCTATACTTGATTAGAATAGTTTTGCTAACATAAAAAAGGAAGCAAACAACAAAATTGGGCCGACACAACTCTGGACAACACATGCTTTCAGGACTCTCGAATGGCAGAACAGAATTCATGCACAAACTCTACGTAGCTGGGATAAGGCTTTGTTAAATTAACTTACCTTATACATGGCAAAAGGTCTCCTGAAGCAATAGCACTTTCAGGCTTTGTTGAACTCTGTGTACTTGGGATAAGGCTTTTTTTTTTTTCCTTTTTTGGTCGCCTCGCATATTTCCCTACAAAATGCAGATATCAAATAATTTGTGTACTTTCAAAATTACTAAAATAAAATAAAAGGAACTGAAAAGGAAAAGGAAGTAGCTTCCCTGTTTTCCAATTTGGCAGAAGGCTATTAGGTTGAAAATTGCCAGATAGGAAGATTCTGAGGCAGCAATGCATATCCACGACTGGGCCTAACACCTGAGATGACACATGTATATGCATTTGCGGAGGACGGAGATGCATGTTACTATTTAGACAATTAACCAAAAAGACAGAAATGTGAAGACATGTAAGGCATGGTAAAAATCATAAGAAATAACCTTTAGCCATGTCTGTCCAACTTCAGTATGAGTTGTTACAGTAATAATCTCCTACAAGTTTTTAAAGTAGACTTTTTCAATAATAGACAGTAAAATAATAACTAAATATCAGATCAAGTATCTATACCATTTACTTGCAGAAGAATCAGAAAACCCGCTTCCACTTGCTTGGTGGAGCAATGCGCCAAAGGTAACAGCAAAAGCAGAGAGAGCACACAACTAAATCAGAATACACTTCCCAGTTTTGCCTTTCATAGCCTTGATTTCATAATGCAAATCTGGTAGCCAAGAATCAAGATTGACCAATAGAACAGAACCTTCAAATCAAAACTTTCCTCTCTGTTGTTAGATCCCCTGCTTCTTTTGGTGAATAGTATGTATAACCATAAGTATACCTATAATCAATAGATAAGATCATAAGATATACTAACACAAGGACTCTTTTACATTTCTCATCCAGAAACAAAGTTATTCACTTATCAGAGAGCAGATCAAGGGAGTTTAAACAGTTAGACAATAAGACCAGAGTACAGTCCACCAACAGAGATAAATTTCAGCTAAACCAAATGGCCTCACTTGATCCCTTATTAACTCCGGAGTTGATTAAAACCCAAAAAATGTGGTAGTTTTATGCTTCAACTTGTGCTGCATTTGGAATTTGGGAGTCTTTGATAGAACACGGATTCCACCACATACTAATGCCATCAAGAAAATGACCACTAACAGTGTTTGCTTATACTTTACCAATTCTCATCAAAATTTCAACCCCACTTCATAATTCCCTAGCCACTAGTGCACCTGTCCAGCCAAGCCGTTAAACTCGAAGAATCATGTTTGAGTCAACATTGATCACAGGTGAGAGGAGCCATCCTTCTTGTCTGTACCATACATACATGAAGCAGGGTTACATCTTCCATAACTGTCCATCAAATAAGATTCTCAAGATCAATTTGACTTCATGAGATGAAAAAACGATGAACTTTAAAGACCTTTTCCCAGCAATTTCCCATATTATGCATCAGATCATTCCAAACGATTTCATTAAATTGGAAGCTTAAGATCATCCGAACATATCTGTCAACCTAGTGGGTCTACCATCTACCCTAGGTAGTACACATCAAAAGATGAGTTTCCACTCCCTCCTTCCCCTTTGCCTCCCCCACCAAGCATGTTTGCCACATAGACAGCAGTACCATGGTAGTCATCCTCATGCCATCAACCAATCCAGAGCATAAACACGCCCCTTCACCTTTTGAAAACAAGAGAACCCTTGACAGCCTCACTATTGCTTTAGCAGCAAAATATGCTTCAGTTGAGATCTTGATAAACATAGGACAAAAAAAAAAGGCATGTAAATAAATCCTGTAAGACTTACTCATATGAATTTTAACTTCTGAGAAAAGGTCCATCCTTCCCGCAAAACCTGGAGGATCAACCTGATCCGAGACCAAAAATTCCGCTTCTTTATATATACTAAGGATCACCTGAACATAGCCTCTTTGGCTGACATTCCCACCATGAGAACAATTTGATTTTCTGATATCAATATCTATTGTCTTAATCATTCTCAAAGATTTTAGGTTTCCCTTGCAAGACAGTAGCATATTTTGTTCAAATCCATCAACCTGGCTTTCGTTTCCTTTTTGCTGTATTAGACAAAAATAGGTAACCTGAAGTTGTTCGAAAGTAAGCCACCTGGCCCCAATACACCGCAACAGATTTCAAAAGATTCACCTTTTTTGGAAGGTTTTCAAAAGATTGAACTTTTGTAGCAGAACCTAATGCTAAAGTACCCATCAGATGAGAAGTAGTTTACCCAAATTGCAAGACGAAAGTACAAAACAAACTCATTGCTCTCCCGAAAGAGGGTGAAACTGCCTACTTCGTCTAACAAGATTCAAGAACTCAATATTTTCTCAAGCAGATAACCATAAACCTGATTACAACTTCCAGTTGAACAGGATCTTAGTTCACAGGGAGTTGTGAACACAAATAGAGATGTCTTGGCAAAAATTAACAATTGAACTATGACCTGAATTGATGTAATTAAGCCATACATTCGGCGAAATAGACACAATAACCTGGCAGGACTCATCTAATTATTATGATCATAAAGAAACAACAGAAACAGACAATATGAACAATGAAAATACAGAAACACTGATATAACCACCGTGGCGGTAATAAGGATTAGTCAATAATAATGTGAGCTCACAAATTCATTCGGAAAAGTTTCTAATTACATTCTTGACATGCCCTGAGCTGTTGAAACAATAAATTGTAGGAATTATGTGATCAAATGAATTACATGTCAAATGGATCCAATAATCTAAACTCTAGAATATATGGGTAATCTACAGAATGGAGAAGCAATGGTCTAACAAGAATGATGTCCTAAGGGTTTAGGATTAGTACCTATGCAGTCGACTGAGAGCTCTCTCCATCTAGTCAATTCGACTTCTGAAAGAAAGGAACTCTCTAAAGTCAGGACACTAAGAGTTAGCCATTAATACCTATTGGATAACACTAGTGGAAGCAATTTCCATGGTGCACTGCGCTTCATTTGCAGTTCCCCCATTGAGATTCACCTTAGTTGATTTTATGCAAGCAATAAGAGATTCTCCAACACTACCCAAATTTTTCCTCCCAACCAATTTCACCCCAAAGCTCCGGTTCAACATCCTCACTCTATTTCCATCTCCATCCACCTCACGCAGCTCCATGACCTGCTTCATCGGGATCAAGCCATAAAGAAATAGAGATCCAGAATCCAACTTCTCCCCACCAAACCCAACTCGCAACAGCGTTGAAGAGTCAAGATCACCTGATCTGGGATCAAACAGAACTGAAAAACTTCCAAATGACAGATCCGGATTATCAAACAGCTCAACCAAATCATCACATTCCTCCCTAACATCATTCGTCTGTGTAGCATTTGTTGACATTGTTGTTGTCTCCAACGGAACTATAGACCTTTTGTTAGCCACTCTCAATATATTAGCAGCCTCTCTTAACCCACTGAGGAAAGCTCCATGCATTGTTGCTGGATACCGTTTATTCGTTGCCTCTCCAGCGAAGAAAACCCTTCCATCCCCCACACTCTCTGCAAGAACATCGTAATCATCCCCTGAAGCCCCAACTGCAACATAAGAGTAAGAGCCATATGTAAACCTATCGTTTCCCCAACGGGTACAAACCACCTGAACTGGGTTAGGAACCCGAATCCCTTTTGGAGCAAAAATCCGTTTCAATATATTCAAAACCCTCCCCACGGCGTCAACAGGAGACATCGTCTCAAATTTGATAGCAGATTCCCCTGCAACTAAAGCTACCAAAAGTGGCCCTCCAGAAACAGAAGAATAGCTATAAAACAGAAAGAACTCGCCTCGCAAATTCGAGTCTTTAGTCAAATGCCCAAAGCTATCAATTTCTCCACCCCAAAAATCATAAGGAAATAGCATAGCAACCTTATTTAGCAAACCAAAACCTAGTCTCTGAATTGCTTCTTTCTTTGGCTGTGGAAGTTCAGGGACAAACTCAATTGACCCTCTCTTAAGCACACCCAAAGGCACTGTACACAAAACCATGTCGGCACGGTAAACCTGCCCACCTGCAACAGCCATTACCCCATCACTTCCATACCGTATACTTTCTACCGTTCGATCATAGAAAATTGGAAGATCCTCTGCTAGAGCACGAATGAATCTAGCATTCCCGCCAGGAATGAAACAGTGGTCCCCACCCATCTCATATGGATCATCCTGATCCCAAAATGCCATTGAAAGATCAGACAACAATGACGCATTTGCATATTCAAGATTCGCAAGATGCCAATCCAACAACATTCGTTCTTGCGAATCCTGGGCTATTTTATGAACATTTCTGAAAGCTTCAATTGCAGTACCTAAAGAAACATCTACAGCCTTAACATCTTCCATCATCGCCTGCCTAAGTTTACAAACCCTGTCTAATAACCTATTAAAAGAAGCCTCAACCCTAGAATCCATCTCAGAATCAACTGCCTTTCCATCAGGTAAATACAAAGGGCAAATATCACGTACCTTATGTAGAGGATACCCTAATTGTCTAGCCAATACTCCAAGAGGATTTCCATTAATTCCAGTGAGAACACTTCCACCGAGATCAGCCGCTGCAACAACACCTTCTCCCTCCATCTTCCTCGTCCGTACACGTCCACCAGGCCGATTCCTACCTTCCAAAATCACAACTTTAAACCCTAAAGATATCAAATGCCTTGCTGCTGCTAATCCAGCAAGTCCTGCACCAACAATAACCACATTTGCCTTCTCAGAACCTTCTGGAAGTTTCAATTTTGCTTCTTTAATCGCCGGCGCCAATCCGAAGTTAATGTACCCATATTGGAGAAGAAATGAGTAAGCTGAACTAACTAACTTTCTGTGTTCTGATCGAATCGATTCAAATACATGTTCTTCGGCAATCCAAACAGTAACATTTGATCTCCATCTCGCCAGTATATGATTCCGAACTACTATATAATTCGCTTGTTCAACTCCACCTAATGTTGAAACAACATTGGATTCGATTTCTTCTTCCATGAGACAATCAACTGGAAACCCAACAGAGATTGCAATTAACGCTTCGACATCAACTTCTTTAGCAATGTCTGCGATTTTCCGGCGACGGTTTTTTGAATTAGAAGGATTATCGTTGATCTGCATCTGAACGATCTCATCCATCAATTTCTCACTGTAAATGTTTGATTTATGGTGAGGACGGAGTACACGGAGACCATTAACAGCCGCAGCAGAGGGAATCATCTCTGGAAACTGCTTCTTTCTTCGGCGTCGTTTTTTCGCCGGAGGAGCGTCTTCATCCGGCGGAGTAGCTTCTTCATCAGGCGGAGTAGGGGTTTCAGATTCTTCAACGTGGTTTTCAGGTAATGGATTTGACGTATCCTTAATGTACTTCTCTAACAATGACTCCGTAAGGTCGTTGTTGTCTACTGTGGTTTGGGGCAAATGAAGGTGGTTTTCAGAGACCAGAACATGGTTTTCCGGAAAGTCTTGTGGGTGGTTTTGGGTAGCAGAAATGTGGTTTTCCGGTAAGTTTTGTGGGTCGGGATGATGGTTTTCAGGCGGGCTTAAAGAATCTGAGAGGTGGTTTTCGGGCATTGGGTCAACAGAGTCATGAAAAGGAGGGTTTGGGGATTCGGTTTCCATGAAGACTGATTAATAGTTTTTGAGTTTGTATGATCTTATTGTTCGACTGGTTAATAGTTTTGATCTTGAATGCAAAAAAAAAAAATGGAAGGGGACGAGGGAAGGTCTAGGGTTTTGAAATTAGACGCCAAGACGATTTTACATTAGACAAATTCGACCTAAATTCTCAGAAATGACAATAATACCTATGGTGTAAGATCTTTATTTACAATAAAATGGTGCATCTTCTTAGGGTATTTTTGTCAAACGAATTTATCTATGATACGAAATAAAGGACCTTGGACCCCGCTTTTTTGTTAGTGAGATTGGCCCTTTCTCCTTCTTTTTAAGAGATCTTGTTGAGTTAAAATTGTGAATTGTAAAACGAGATATGCAAAATTAGATTTGCATTATAAATTATGTAATTTTAGATTTTTAAAATTTAGAATATTAAAATTTTAAATTTTCAAAGGAGTTTGTAATATGCAAATGTAGATTTGCATATACTTTAGAAAAATGATATTAGTGACTGGTTTCATATCGAAGATCTGGACGAATGCTTTCCAAATATATAAATTTTATAAAAATCTGATTTGTGGTTTAAGAAATATAGCATTTTAAAGTTTTAAAATAAAAAATCGAACAAAAGTTCTCTCTGCCACCTGTACATGTTTGTAATTATTGAATAAGACAAAAAAGAAATGACAAACATAGAATCATGTATAAGTAGTTTCGGACTAAACTAGGGCTGTGTATAGTTTGGTTTTTATCCCAATCCGAACAAAATACCAAAAAACCGCAACACTGAAAATCTAAAATATCGAAAAACCCAAAAAATCGATACTCATGGTGTGGTTTTGGTTTCATGTATTCAAAAATCTAAAAAAATTGATAACTAAACCGAAATACCAAACCCAAAGACCGAACAAAAAATAAACTTCTCGATCGTGGTATTGCCGTTAAGTTTGTCCTATGTAATCTGGTAATAAATATAAGTATGTTGTTATTGGCAGTTTCTATGTGCCCGTTGGTGGGTGCCTTTCCTTCGTTCATTGGTGACGATGTTCTTGGCAGTTTCTTTGCGCCTCTCACACACCCAATGCGTGTATCAACGCCATAATGTAACCTAGGCAGTAGTCCCCTAAACAAAAATAATTATAAAACTAAAATTACTCATACACTTATAATTTTTTTAAAATAAATAATCAGTGATAATATGATGTATGTTAATATTAATGTTGTGCGTTCCATACTAATATTGGGGTGTATATGGAGATGGTCCAATGGTATTAGGAACTTTTCATCTTATAGATCATCCTCATAAAAAAAATATTTTATAAATTATAACACCATCAAAAGCTGATTTAAAATTAGTGATTAAAGTAAATGGCCCATAAACTACCCAACATTTTATGGGACTATATTTTTAGGATGATATGATTTTTTATGAAGATGATCTCCTCTAGTGGCTAAATATTTAGATATTAACTTTTTATCATATTTTAAATTTTTAAGTTTAGACAAATATTTGGTTAATGACATAGTTAGTTTTTAAAGTTTCATTGAACTTTGGTTTTGGATGATTTATATGCACTATTTATGTTATGTTTTAGTTTTAAGTTGAAATGAAATAATTGATTAATGTCATGCTTGAAATTTTAATTTAGGTGAACATTTGTTTTGAATGATTAGTACCTTACAAAAATTAAAATTTATAAAAATTTAAAATTAAAAAATCTCAAAAAAGATTGAAAACTTGATAATGTGGTTTTAGTTTGCAAAAAAAAAACACACACACACACACACCATGGTTTGGTGTGGTTTTGGTCCTTCCCAAAAGACCAATGGTTTGGCTATGGATTTTCTTAAAAAACACAACCAAACTGAACCGTATGCAGCTCCAGACTAAACACAAATTATACATAATAAAAATGACTAAAGGTCTATTTTAGCAATTAAAAATGGATCTTACAAAAAAAAATTCAAAAGGAGATTGTTATTAACGTCAAAAAATGGGATAAGAGTAACTGTCGTGCATTTTCAAAGTTAGTCTTTTAAGTTGATTTTATAAAAATAACAAACAGATAAGGGCAATTAAATTTGGTCAAACTCATTAAATAAATAATTGTTTGATCTTTTTTTCTCCACCTTGAAACCCTAACCACCTTTAACGGTAAAGCTGAATTATTGTTCAGTTCTCTCTTGTCGAACAACGTTTTCCAATCATCGGAGGTTGTGAGCATTGAACGTTGTACTCAAAAAATACTTTTAGAGATAGTATTGGTTCCACTGCTTCTCCCAAAGAAGCTCGAAATAGAACATTTTCTGGTAATATATAGGATCAATCTTTAAACTTTTTTTCAAGTTTTTTCAAGTTTCCGATTGAAGGAAATAAAATCAAATTTGTGACATGTTCACTCTTAATAGTGCAGACAATTCAAAAAGTTCGCATATAAGGGTGTGTATACAAGGGTATGAACAATAAAAAATGTTCATACTTTAGAGGTTGAACATTTCAAAAATATTCACACTGTAATAGTCAAACATTGTGAAAGTGTTCGGCAAAGAATGGTCGAACAACTTCAAATTGTTCAACTGTTATAGTGTGAACATATTATTGTCCCAGTTTTTTTTTTAAACCTAAGTTAAACTTACAAAAAACCACAAAAAAAATTAAATATATAAACAAAAACTCGATTTACCTAGTCATTGGGTTTTGAATTTTGGTTTAAGTTTTAGATTTGTTTGTGTTTTGTTTTATATATATATATATGTAGACACCCTAATTTTGCCCACCTTCATTTATGGAATACTTTGAGATTCTCATTGATCACCCACAAAAATAACCCTAAATGGAGTTCAAAATCAAGCCAAAAATAGCCCAAAACCAAAGCTCAAAACTAGCTTAAAACCTCACCCAAATTAAGCCCAAAAGTGGCCCAAAGTCATTAAAAAAACAAAAGCCCAAAAAAATAGCTCAAAACAGGCCCAAATGGCCCATTTGAGCTATTTAACCCATATTTTCTTTTTTTTTTTACTTTCCTTGCACTCCACTCTTTCTAATTNCTTGTCATTTATTTATAAGTTACTAACTCTAACTCTCTAACATTCTTTATTTACATTTCTTGTCATTTATTTATAAGTTATCAACATTAAATTTCTAGTATCTTTTATTTACATTCCTTGTTACTAACACTAACATTCTAACACTCTTATAAACATTTATAATTCTTGTTTACTTAAAATCATTTATTTTCTTAAATAAAGTGCTTGGGGAATGTGTCCCTTCATCATTTTTCTAACTAGATAATATCATCCTCGATTTATATACTAGTGTAATCATTCAAAATGATAATCTCAATACTTCTCCCTTGACGTAATATCATGAAAAATCTATAGGAAGCAAATTTATAAAAAAAAAGAATATTTTCAAGGGAAATATTTCCTAACAAAAATTCACTAATAAATATAGAAATATAGTCTCTTGGATTCTCAAAATGAGATATCTTAATTTTTCCTTCAAATAAGGAAAGATGTTAATCATCCCTCAAAATTGGAGATAATTCATGCTTAAAAATAAAGTATGACATACATTTACTTTTAAAAAAGAAAGTATTTGTTCAAATCAATTTCATCTCAAAAAGAGATACATAAATGAGCTATATTGTGAGAGAATCAATTGCTCAGATTTTCTGTGCAAAATTTCTTAATCAGTTCTTAAAACAAATATCCTTAAAATCATCCCCTAATTATGAAGTAAAGACCGATCTTTGATCGGGCGGTTGTCGGGTGCCTCACACCTTCCTGACCCGTAATAGAATTCTCTTACCCGGAATCTCAATCGCAGACCAAACTTAGGAAGACTGCCATTAGTATTTCTCAAAGAGAAATCTAGGTGTAGTTTTCCGACTACAGGGTCCTGATTCCCTAAAAATCAGGTTGCGACTCCAAATCAATCAAAATCAATACTCTCAGAGAGAGATATAAAATGTATCTCCCTCAGTCAAAAAGCACAAGAGAGTTTGCACCTCATAAGCGTGGTTCGACCAAAAGTGCGGGTGCTACAATATATATATATATATTTTAAATGTTAATATTTTATTACAGAGGTGCTATTAGAACTGAAAATTCTCGGACAAACAAAACTACGATCCCATAATACAAATAAATTTTTGGAGGTCCCACAAGTCTCGAAAGTACGCCCAAAATCACTTAGGCAGTGGGGATGTAGTTCTGCCCCTGCCTACCACGCATCTAATGCTGAGCAAAGACATGGTAGGTTCCAATTTAAATTGTAAGTATTGATTCATTTTCTTGAGGTGAATCAGCTATCACATGAAATAGCTTTTATTTTATTTGTAACTTAGTCTATCAACTAATGAATTGAATATAAATTAGGTGGTTTTTTTGTAAATTCTTTTTATAGATAATATGATTTTTTTTTGGGCTCACACCATTTGGCAGGTGGACCAATGTAAGAGTCTATCAACTACAATATAGTAGTTTGTAATTAGATTTTTTTTTTTTTTTTTTAACAGCTGGTAGTGATCTCAAAATCATCAAAATATATATTAGCACCCAACAACATAATTGCTTTGATAGCTTATAGGTGTTGTCCACTCTAAAGATAAAATCCATTAATTTAAAAAAGGGAATTTTGGCCAAAAACCTTTACTTAAAAAATATTTTAGTTTTTAATCCAACAAACGTTTTCTTTTAGTATAAGGCGTCGGGGTTTCAGTGTATGTAATGAGGGTTTTAGTCAGTTATCCAAAGACGTTAGACTAAATGAAAACATTATTTGTTGATTAAATCTTAAAATATGTTTTAAATAAAGATTTTTGACTAATTTTTCCTTTAAAAAATCTTATGGGTCCCCATTTAGTTTCGCCAGTGCATGTGATTTCCATTGAACTCTGCACGCGGAGAACGAAGGGAAATCTATTAAAATGATAATTAAATAACCCTAATAAAAGGGGACAAAAACCTTACCTTCCCATGCTTAATACATCAACTTTATCAAACATATATATGGATAAACTATCTTATTAATGATGTCTCATTTTTATTGCTTGATGATGAACATCTTAATTAATTATAAGCATGCAATAATAATTAATATTACAGAATAAGTTCCCTTTCCTTGATCCTGACCATCAACCCATTCTTCATTCCAATGGTAATTGATGGTTTAGGCTGAATATTCTGACCCTCCAACACTTCAACATGGAAATTGAAGAGCATGGCTGAAGCTGCTGCTTTCATCATCACAAACCCCATATCTTTACCTACACAAATCCGTGGACCTTGGCTGAACGAAATTAACTTAGACATGGCTTCATGATTCAGCTTTCCATCCTCGTCCATCCATCTCTCTGGTTTGAATTCCAAGCAATCTTTCCCCCACACCCATTCCATTCTTCCCATGGCGTAACTCGAGATTATGATCAGCATTCCCGACTTAACGACCGTTCCATCTGGAAGTACGTCATCTTTTACTGCATTTCTGCGGTTTAGAGGAGCTGGTGGGTATAGTCTTAGACATTCACACAGTGCTGCATGAAGATATACTAGCCCTGTTTGATCATCTGCATCAAAAACAGTACATGGGAGCCTCTTTGTTTTAAGATGACTACTACAATTTTCGCCTTTCGTGTTCTTCAAAAATACAAGCTTCAATTCTTCTAGGATCTTTGCCTCTACACATGGATTCTTTGAAAGCAACCAGAAGAACCAAACGAGAGCAGACGCCGTTGTATCACGAGCACCCATAAGGAAGCTAAAGCCAGTGTCTCTAAAGAACTTGTCACAACTCATCTTTGATAACAGTAGTTCATCCTTTTCGCCTTCTTTAAGACCCATATATACTTGCAATAGATCACTTTCTTCTGTACTAATTCCTTTAGTCGCCATGTCTTCTCTTGTTGCCGTAATGTAGGGTGTCAAATGTTGATCAATAGTCCTCCATGCTTTCTCTAACTTTCTCTCGTTACTACCGATCATAAACCATCGACAAAACTTCCACCATGAACTAGGCACTATGTGCCTATAAAACACGGCCTCCATGGCCTCATCAATGGCATTCGCTAATTTGTTCCAAGGAAAACTAGTAGAAAGATAATTAGGGTTTCTCCCAAAGATAATATTAACAGATGTATCAAATGTGTACCTCAACAAAACATCTTCTAAATCCACAACTGATGATTGTTTAGCAACATGTGATAACAAAGGGAGGAGTGCGTCCTGCACCACTTTCTGGCTCATGTTGGTTATGATATTACGAACTTTTTTCGAATTGAACGTCATACGTGCAATCCTCCTTTGAGCAAGCCAGAAATGAGAGTCGGAGTTAAAGAGACCCTCACCAAATATGTCAAAGGTCTCTTTGAAACCTAATCCTTTAGGGAAGTTGGAGGAATTGGTACTAAGAATGTACTTAACATTACGTGGATCGCACGTGTGCAATATATCCAATCCTGCAAAAACTGGTCCTCTTCCAGCAATTGTGCCACCGAATGTGTTGGAAATATCAACAGTCCAGTCGTAAATGCGGTGCGCATTTTGAATGAGTGATGGGAGGATGCCAACAATAGGCCAATGCACCAAAACAGGATGATTCTTGGTTTTCAGGTACAATCTAATGGAGAGGAATAAGCAGAAGAATAATACCAGTAGTAAGTAAAGTTGTTCAGGCCATTTCTTGAAGTAGTACTCATCAAAGGAGTACAAACTAATTATAGATTGGAAATACAGCATGTTTTCTTAATGTTGTAGGGTTGGATATTGTGGAAGAAGAAGCTAGCTCCTAGGTCTTAATTTATACTAAAAGATGGTACGTGAAGATGATTGAAGGAATATTGACTTTATGTGATCGAGGATGACCTAGTATCATCTTCACCGAAAATCACATCATTCTAAAACTTTTAATCCCATAAAATGTGGTTATAATTATAAGTTTTTTTGGGACTCATATGAAAATGAACCAAGCATATGTGGATGTTATCTTCATACTGCCATGTAGATCATCTTCTGCTAGTTTTAAAACTTCTAATCCTACATCAAAAATTAGTTTAAAGATAAAACTTTAAAATGAATAGTTTATAAATCACCCAACATTTAATGGGATTAGGTGTTTTAGAGACATGCAGCTACATGGTGTCTTTTATACTTGGCCAAAGTGTGACCCGTTAGCCCATAAGTAAGTACTGTGATGAAGCGGTTGTTGCTCACTCGACACGATCATACCGGGTATTTGGAGCTGCATAAATCTGGTTTAGTTATTTGAGTTGGAATCCGCCATTTGCAAAGGAAGAAGAAGATGTTGTCAAGGTTGAAGGAGCCGCCTGCTCTGATACCATATTAAGTTTGTGGGCCTTCAATTCAAAATCAATTGACACTGAGTGGGTGGCTATAATCTTTATATATTGAGTTGCAAAGCTCTCATATTACATGTGAAATTATTCTCAACACGCCCCTTTTCGTGTGAAGTATTATTTTGAGCTTAACATGTGGATCTCTATTGGGTGACGTAGAACACGTATGGACCTACTCTGATGCCATATTAATTTGTAGACATCTAATTCAAAATCAATTTACAATAAGCGAAGCCAAGATCTTTATATGTTATATTGAATTTGCAAGAATCGGATAATATCTCATATGAAACTATTCTCTTTAAAGAAAAAATGTTAGCGGATAAAATTTATAAGAAAAGGATTTTGCATTTAATGAGTAGCATGTGTCACATTTTAATTAAGTTGTTGCCTACAGCTATCAATGAGCTGTCAACGTGGAACTAATAAATTTAGAAAGAGAATGAGACATGAAGGTCCCACGTCAGCAAAATTTGAACCATAGGATTTTCACCAATGCACGGCCCAATTAAATGTTGCAATAATGGTGTATTAACAAGTGGTGCAATATCCCTTATATATAGAAACATATATTGCAACATGGCTTATTTTACAAATTTTTTTATGATCAATGACTAATTTTGATAAGAATCTCAAATTAGCCGTTAAAAATGTGGCACTTTTCTTTACCGTTGATTTTCGATGAATATTTGATTGGGTCAGAGGTTCTATAATGAGCTAAGTTTTGGATAAGATGATCTACGTAGTGAAGAGATCATTCTCTAAAATATTAATCCTTAAGTCATCTTCATGTGTGCGCCACTTTATCTGGAGAAAAAAATGGTGTGATAGTTGTACAATAAGCCCTGGTGCAATTATATCCCTCTAAAAATCTTTTTTTTTTCTTTTTTTTTTCACTTAAATATTTTTGTTCTTTTTTTTTTAACTATATGATGCTTGTGTGGTCTAGAGATGATCCATGCAAAGAGATTGACAATCACGTCAGCTGCCTATACTACTAAATTTTTTTAGAGTAGCAATTTATATCTCCAGCTGTGAAAATTGGTAGCAATTTATATCTCCAGCTGTGAAAATTGATAGTGTATGTGGTCCAAGTTACCAAAAAAAAGGGTACTAAACCTTAAACCATAGGGCACACGTTAATGTCTATTTAATGCCGTACTTTTTTGCTTGAAAACATAAAAAAGTACAACACTTCCAACAAATAATGTAATTATAACTTTCTTCTCAAATTACCCTTAATTATCCATTTTTTCTTTCTTTCTTATTAATTGTTTTTTCATTTATTTTTTTCTCGATTCTCAAGGCAATTTAACTTAGGCAAACCCACTTTACTGATGGTAAGTGTCTAAACTTTGGGACTAATTTTCTTGAATTTAATTTATATTCTAAGGGTTATTTTCTTAAACTATTTTTAAATTTTAAATAATTTTTAATGAGGTTAAAATTAGTCGGTTGGGCCTAATTCCTCTCCATCATAATTTTTTTTTCTCACAACAAAATAATGTCAACTACGATATTTAATTACTTAGTCAGTTCCAAATGAGACACCATCAATACTAGCCAAGATTCACACTCGATTCTTCAAATAATGAATATTATTTTTTAATTACAAAAAACAATTGATTCATATGGGGTACGTATATTATTAGGGGATATGTTTGTGACAAAATTAAATATTTTTTTTAAAAAATTAGTNCTTTTATTTAGTAATAATACGCCTGCAATTTTCTTAATTTGTGATGCATAATAATTTTTAAATTTTAAAAATATTTGTATTTTCATATTTTATTCAATTATAAAATTAGTTTATTACAAAATTTGTTGTATAATAGTCATTAGTTTCTTTTATTTTCTTTTTTAATTAAAAAAACAAAAAATTTATTATTTAATAGTAAATTAAACTATTTAATTATAAAAATTATATGGAACCGGATACCTAGCGAGATCCGAAATGGATCTGAAATTAACCAGATCCACAAAATGAGGTCCTAGAAGCACAATAAACGGTTCCGGTACCGGTTCGGTTCCGGGTATTTTGGTACCAATTGACACCCCTAACCTTATCAATATCCTAAAAATTAAAAATTGACAAATCTCCCGCACCTCTGCATCTCGGTAATAATCATCTGTCATTGTTATGATGGTTATGATGATGGATGATGATGATATTATGGTTAAAATGCATAATGATATTGGTGATGATATTGATTATGGATTATGATGATTGATGATTGATGATGATGGTAATGATGATGATGGATGACGATGGCGATCATGGATGGAGATGGTGATACCGATAATGATGATGGATGGTGATGATGACGATGATGATGATGATATGATGGACGGTGATGATGGATTATGATAATGATGATGATGATATAATGGACGGTGATGATGGATTATGATAATGATGATGATGGTGATGGTGATGGAGATAGTGATGGTGTATGGCGATGGCGATGAAGATAATGTTATTGGTGACCATCAACACAATCATCACCATCATCATCATCATAACCACCACCATCATCATCATCATCACTATCATCTATAATCAACATTCCATTATCTTCACCATCATTATACAATCATCAATCATCACTATCCATCATCAGTATCGTCATCATCATCACCTATCATCATGCATCATAACCATAATCACCATCCATCATAACCATCATGACAATGAAAAATTCTCCGCCCGAGGTTGCATTGGATTAATGTTTTTGAATCTCGGGTTGGGCTCGATTAATACATCAATCTAACCCAACTCGCCCGACTTTTACCTCTATGTAAAAATTCAATTAGAAGGTAATATAAAAGAGGTAGTGAAGATGATGGTGATGGGCAATGATGATAATGGCGATGGATGGTGATAATGATGTCATTGATGATGATGATGATGGATGGCAATAATGTCATCATCATCATCACCCTTACCAACATCTATAGTAAATAAATGGTTCAAGATTATTCTAAGATTGATATAAATCATGTGTGAATTAAGTTCAAGAAAACTAGTCCCATATTATTGTGGAGTTAGACAATCGTACATTTATCTCATAATATCGATTGTGTTATACTCCGTGGGGGTGCTACCTGAAATTGATCTAAAGGCTAATTTTTTTTTACAATGATCTCCTTAACGCACGTCTAGATCAATCAAATTATACATCGTCATTGAGTGGGCCCACCTAATATTTACACTTTTTGTACTCCTATGTAAAGATGATTCAAGGGCATTTATTTTTTGTAGTGATGATCTTAGGCGACGGTGTGGGATTGGGTTTGCCAAATTACACGTGCAATATAAATTTGTAAAGAAATTTATTAAATTATGCGCCGCATAGTTTTTAAGTTCACATGCTCATAATGCGTGAGAGGGTGGTAAAGTAAGTTCGTCGGTTAAAAATAAATTCACAAGCGCTTTCTCGATGTAAAAGTGCACGCATAGTGCATAGAAGAAAATGTACATGTAAAATTATTAAAGTAAAGTGAGTCCATTAGATGATATTGAACTAAAATAGGACCACTTAAATTATTTTATCTCGAGCTGGAAAAAAAAATAAAAGATAAGAAAACAACGATTAATAAAAAAAGGTGGAGAGTGGGTGCTGTAAAAATCAATGGGAACCAAATCAATTAAGGCATTAAGGTAATTTAGACAGCCAAGTTAAATTGCCTCGAAAACTAAAAATAAATTAAAAAAATAGGAAAAAAACGGATAATAAAAGAGAATAGAAAATTAAGGGTAATTTGGGTAGAAAAGTTGTAATTGAATTGTCTGCTTTATGTTTCGAAGGTAAAAAGTAGTGCATTAAATGGACATTAACGTTAACAAAACCCAAAAAGAAAAACTGTTTTGGTAGGTCAAATATTTAATTCCTATTTAAGAGTGCTTTTGGCAACCACGTAAGAAAAGTAACCTTATTTAGAAATGATTTTGAGAAGCAAAAAAAAAGTTATTAGAATAAGTAACTTGTTCTCTCCTCGAATTACGTGTCATGTTGTTTTACTATCGTTTCTTAGTTTTCTTAGGGATATTATCACTTACCCGGCCCCATTATTAATAGCTTAAATCACATAGCCCCCTAATGTAATTCAGCCCATGTAAAATGACCAAAAAAACCCCGATTTCTAACTCAACCCAATGTTTAAGGATATTATCACTTACCCTTGAATTTTGTCTCTTATTTCTCTATTTTAACCATTTTTTTGGAGCGCATGGATTGTGATTTTTTGGGATGGTGATGCTACACTTACTGTAAAGTGTACTACCAACCTTACTGCAAAGGCTATTTAGGAGGGCATTTGTATCAATTTGAAAATAACGCAAATCACGAGGGGTGTGAAATTATTTAAGAATCGTGGGATGACTTTGCAGTACGGTTTGCAGTAGAAAAATGCAGTAAGTTTAACATTTTCCTTTTTGGGAGTGGATTGAGATTTGTGGATGCGGATGAGGAGAGAGAAAGAGATGAAAATTGAGAAATTGTTGGGGTTTGGAAGTTCGGTTTGCAGAGAGATGTTACATTTATTTTGACTTCTTAATATGTTACATTGCCATATTGACTTATCAACTTATTAAATTATTGTCGAGGCCAACAAAAGGTACTAGTTACTTTAAAAATGTAATTTTACCTTATATTTTTGGATATCATTTGTTGAGATCTTCGAAATAAGACCAGTCAACCATACTTTTTTTAATTTTTTTTTTCAAAATACAAGTTTGTTTATGTAAAATATAAAACTACGTTTTTAACTAGTTTTTTTAATCTATATTATATCTAAATTTAAATTTGTATGATTCAATCAGGTAACATAAAAAGAAGTGAAGATCTTGACAAATGTTTTTCAAATATATAAATTTCGTTAAAATATGTTACTAAAAACTGTATGCAAAAATAGATTTACAATATTTTTACATTTGCATAGCGCAAATAAACAGACTGCTACTTTAACCCAAAACAAAAGCATGTAATTTTTTTTTTGCATTTTGCATTTTGAAAATGGAAAAATACTTTTAAACTAGTTTATACCCATAATTTTGAGTTTCCATGCTTCAAAAACAAAGTCCATCAAAATAAAAAGTGAAGATCTCAAGTAATGAGTTTCAAATAAATAAATTTTGACGACATATTTTATTAAAAACAACATGCATAAAAATTTTTGTAAAAAATTTGAAATAAATTTTTATTTTTATAAAATATATTGTTAATTGATCTCATCTTGAAGATCTCGACGAATGCTTTTCAAATATATATGTTAAAATCTGAATTTTAGTTCAAGTTTAAAAATAAAAAAATAATTAACTTTCTCTATCCAGTAGCAATATACCTTAAGGGTTATTTTGAAATTAAATTTAAAGTCAAAATAAAAGCATATATACTTGAACTAAAAGTGCACTAAAATGGAGTTTTTAAGGTTATTTTAAAATTAAATTTGGTGTAAATGGTATGGAAAACATTTAAGAATAGGATTTTGGATATACTACAATGTTTGAGGGGTAATACACTGAGGACTCCCACCGAAGATTAGTACGTTACAGTTTTACCCCAATTTTTTATTTGAATACTCAACTTATTCTTACACTCTACTGCTTGTAGGGATCACGAAGATGATCTAAGCGTTGTTTTTTTTTGTGGACCATCACCTAATCATGTGGCATCATATATCCTCCTAGAAACATTAAAACGGTCTAAAGCATTTAACCCCATACAAAGTTATTTGAAAACTAACAGTAATGTTGCACGTGGGCCTTTGGCTCAATGGTTGTACATTCCTCCTATAAATCTTTGGTAGTGGGAGGTCTTGGGATCAAAACTTTTCGGCCTTGGTATTGCCGCTAAGTTTGGCGGTTTCTCTGTGCCCGTTGGTGGGTGCATTTCTGACGTTCGTTGGTGACGATGTTCTTGGCGGTTTCTCTACGTTTCTCACACGCCCACTGCGTGTATCTACGCCATAATGTAACCTGGGCAATAGCCCCCTTTAAAAAAAATAGTAATGTTGGATGGTTTTCTTTGTTAAAATTTAATCAACTTTTGGTAATGGTGTTAAAAGTCTTATAACTACAAGAATTTATGCCGCACTTAGAATATAATAATTTACTAATTTTTGGATAATTATTAATTATATGATTAGGGTTTGTAAATTAGATTCATTGTTTCTATACAAGTTTGGTGCACGTGCGTTGCACATATTTTTACGTTGGGTTTGTTACTTATGTTGCTAAAATTTTGATAGATCTGAGTTTTCTATGTTATAGCCATCGGCAACTAACCACGTGCACATGTGTTGCACGTGCTTGAAAATTTATATGTTCATTGAATCATTTTGTTACTTAATTTTTTTATTAGTTAATAATTATTATTATCATATGCATGTTATTAATTATTTAATGTCTAAAGATTAGTTAATTATTATAGTTGTCGTTTATAAATGTGTTTCATTGTTTATTTAATGTTATAGTAGAGTTATTTAATGTTAGAGTATAGATATAGATATGAAAGATGATAATTTATCCCATGTTAAAATGCCCAATGTATGCCCAACTATATTGTGAGACCCACAATAAGATAATCCGAGGGTGTGATGAGGTTCTTATCCCCACATAGATCATCCCCATATAAAATCACATTGTCCAAAAACTTCTAATCCCATAAAAAGTTAGTTTAAAGTTAATAATTTATTGACAACCAATAAATCACTATATTTTTAATTTGTGGGGTTAGAAGTTTCAGAATATTGTGATTTTCGAAGGGGATGATCTAAATATTAAGTAGGTCATCCTTACCAAACTTGGCCCTTGAATCATCTTTGTATTTCCATTAACTCTCATTGCACACACATGGGGTATCCCTCATTCAACAAAGTATCCCTCTTTTATAGCTATAGATATAGATATAAATATTTTAGATTCTATGTATTCTTATTAGAAAGTACATATAAATTTGTGTAAAAAAAAAGATAATTATATAGGAGGAGGGTTATAAAAACCCTCTCATAAGAGGTAGGTTATAAAAACTCAATGTGTCAATTATTATTTTATAACTATGTAATTATTTGTCAGATGATACATGTGACGCAGAGCTCATTCAATCCTTGCCCTTGGGTCATCTCAATATATTAGTGTAAATAGAGTGTGAGAATAAATGAGGTGTAAAATAAACACGTTGGTTGTGAATTTTTTTTTTCCGGTTTTACTCTTAAATGCGTAGAGATCTTATGATTGAGGACTTGGGTACTCAAAAAGAACTGAGTGTTGGGATCTTCAAATCATTTTCCTTTTTTTTTCTTTTTTATAGATGAGGAAAATAAAACTGATATAGAGGAGTTCATAGAGGTGATTGAAAAATCTAAGTCCAAGTCTAAGTCCCAGAAGAAGACAATAGAGTAATAATAGATATGATTGAAATCTTGATTTCCTAGTATCAGAATTGCGTAAAATTCACACAATAACGTCGAGATCTTTAGGATTCATTGCTTTGTCATGAATTCTCGAGAATTTACCCAAATTCTATTATTTTGGTATTCAAATTAACAGTTTTACTATTTTAGGAAAGTTTTACCTATTTTATTAGTTTTCTTATTTCTAGGGTCATGAGATTTGTGCTATTTTCATTGAAAATAGATGTGAAGGAGAAAATGCCGGCCTAGTTTGGCTAAAAGTTTTAGAGTGGGGCCAGCGTACTTTAGCTAAAAAAGCGAAAAAATAGGATTGAACTTTTATGAAAATAAGTATAACTTGTAATAGTAGATGTACTTGAGGAACACACGAGCCAAAACACACCAAATATGCAAGCATTACATGAGGGAAACCATTACTAACCACCTAGTAAGGTTCAAACTCAAAACCTCCCCTCAAAGAGAGAAATAGAAGAATGGCACACCTTCGCTTGATATAGGGGTGTCAACGGGGTAGTTTCCGGTCGACTACAAAACTACTCGAAATTGGAACCCTGATCATACAAGGTACCTCTGGTTTTGGTTCCTTATCCACCGACAATGGTCCCAAAATTGTACCTGTTAAACTTTTAAAGAGATTCGTCTTGTATCTAGTGCCATTGCAACGAGCTCTTTTCCCTGTGTTTAAATTTTTAAAGAGATCTCGATTCAGGGAAGAAGAGAGTGGTATTGCGTTTGTTTATATAATTTCGTACATTATTTTTCATTTAATTTAATTTACCGTTAATTTCAACGAACTTTTGATGATGCAATTGTATATAGATTGCATACTAATTACATATCAACTGCATATACTGATTGTATACAATTTGCATTTTGATTAGGGGGAGCGGTTCCGATGCCATCACTATATTGCCATCACTGTTACCATGGGTTGTGGGGCCCACATACATATGAATCAATGACTGCTTTTTTGTGAGGATGCTCTCCTTACTATGTCTACCATTCTCACAAAAAAAACTCAGCTAATTCTAAAACTTGTAACTCCATCATCCATTGATGCAATTTAATGGTAAAAATGAATAATTCAATCACCGTTAATTTTTTAAAAAATTGGATGATTCGATTGTCAATTTTAGAATGAGCTAATTTTTTGTGAGGATGTTCGCCTCACCATGTAGATCATCCTCATAAAAACTTAGCCCTTGGTTTATCTGTACGTGAGCTCCACAAGCCATGGTAACTTAAAAATATAACGGTAATGGCAATATAGTGATGGCACTGAAATCATTAGGTAAAATTTATAAAATAAAAGTTGGCAAACTGGAACTGACCTCAAAATCATCCACCAATATTGGATCAAACTCATAACATCTAATATCCCATGGTCTTCTAAACGGATGAGTAGCCCTACCAAATTGGAAACTACAGTGTACACGCTAAGGAATCTTGTACTCTTTACGTCAAGGAATCTTAGGCTTTTGATTCGTGAGGCATTTAATACACGAATATGCTGATATGTGCTTAGGCTGATGAATGTAATCCGGGACCCACCACCTTACATCAGCCAATCACAAGTACTACTAATACACTATAATCATCGTTTATAATTTTAACTTTAAAAATCATGATTGTTATCAACGGTGAAGATGAAGTCTCAAGTAAAGTAGCGAAGCACTGTATCACTCTAGAGCAGAGGAGTAGACGACCACTTAATATTAAGAAGTTTTAGAGAGAGAAAGTTGTCTCTTTTTGCGCCTCATCCTCCTCTGAAGTCTCGAAAACTAAGAAGGTCTGGTCGATAGCAGCAGCAGCAGCAGCAGCGTCTCCTTTTGCTGCGACCAACTCGGCCTACTAGTCTGAGAAGCTTCAACAAAGAGACCTAATAGAGCTCCCCTAAACACAGGAGAAGATTAAAGGAGAGCTAAACAGGTTTGGGTTCAATTTGAAATGTTTTTGTAGCTTAAGTAGAAGCATTTGCAGAGGGTCTATCTGTAAACCCTACCTTTTATTTTGAAATTTAACATAATTTATGGATTTATTTGAGTTTTTATGTGTTTGGGTTTTGTTAAGATTAAATCTTTATGGTCTTAGTTGAATTACTGAAATGAATGAATGGATTATATGCGTTTGTGGGTACTGGTAGAGATTGTTGTTCATTATAAATGAAGATAAGGAGTTTTTTTGTTTTTTTTCTCTTTTCATTTTTTTTAGTAATCGTTGTTTTTTCTTTGTATGAAGACAAGGAACCCTAATTTCAAATACTTTTGATTCTCTACTAGATGCAACGTTGTGAACTTTTGAGATTTTTAGTTTCTTTCGAGATTTGGTAAATTTTCACAGAACAATATACAAAACAAAAATAAGAATAAAAACCCATTTCCTAATACGACATTTCAGTGAAGCTTTGAAGGATTGAGATTTTATTTCAGCCAGGCTAGACCTTGAGGTTTGAAACCTTTAGTAGATGAGTTGTAGAGGTTCAGGCTTAGTGAGTCTGGCACTTGGTATTCACCTTGAATTCTAACACTTTTACCTTCTAATTAGCGAGAACTCTGATGTAATAATGATTGGAATGCCGACTGATGTATTTCATGAAGTATGTGTTATTCATTTATCTGAATTAAAGGTACCTATGAGTGCAGTGCATTTATTAGTGAAACTTGGGTAGGTTGTGTTGAATTTGGGGTCAATTGGTGTCCAACCCAACTTCAAACAGCTCAAGTAGAGTGCAAGGCAAAACCCAGTTTGGAAACTGGTTAGGTTGGGTTGATCAAGTTAGTTCAGTGTGAGATATAAGTCTGATCATATAAGTGTATCTGCAATATATAAGTTATATTACAGTTCAGTTTTAGGGTACTCAAGACCTCAACTAGATCCTAGCCTCACTTCGGGTGGGTTCTGAGATCTCCACTCGAACCGAACCAAAAGTCGGGGCAGACCAACCACAGCTTGGTGTGAGGTGAAACTGAGCTTCTTGGACTTGAGTAAATCCCAATCAGGTTGCTGCGCTACTCGCACTGCATTGTAATTCAATTTGGCCATCCATTGGTTAGTTGTTGATGTTATCTTTGTTGAACACCTATTTCTTTCCATGGATAATCCATATCATAGAAGTAATTGAGATGTTGCAAATCATGTGCATAACGGAAAAATAAAAGTTTTTTTTGTTTAATAGCGAAGTGAAAATTAAACTTAAATACCTTTATTTGTCTGTGTGATATTTTTTCTTGTAGAACAATTTCTGGATTATGATGTTCAACTTGAACAAGGCCACAAAGACTAAATTTCTTGGTATGCCATTTTTCCTCTACAGGAACATTTGAATGGCAATTATACCTTGTGGAAGTACATGGGTAGCCCAGTGGGGAGTTCGACCTCAATCTATGATAAGGTCCTATGTTTCAAACAAGTCGCTGACGTCCCAATATGGGTGAGCATATCTACATATCATTTCCTTTTAAGAGATGCGTGAAATATTTTATGATTCTTTATTTGATATCCGTTTGCACATCTCTGTGCAGCAGGACGTTCAGTGGTTGTTTCATGCTATTCTTAGTTGTAGTTAATGAACAGGGAGTTTCTAGAGGACCCGTACTTAACTCGATTGAATAACAAAGAGTATCTTAATCAAGGAAAAGAAGTAAAGTACTTACTGTTAATCAACCAGTCAACAGTTAAACAAGCGTTTGAGAGGCCCATAATTGGCTCAATGTGAAAATTCTTTAAGAAACCTTAACCTTGGTTTTTCTGAAGGGAGTCTGGATAATAAATGTGAGTCCTTACTGTATAATTTTCTTTTGATTTTATTTATGGAGATATTTATTTTTATGTTGTATAATTTTCTGTTTTAATCAGAAACATCTATGTTATTTGTAAAATTATAGTATTTCTAGAGAAATAAATATGTACTGGATCTTTCATTTATTGACAGTTTTATTACCTCTAAAAAAAAAAAGAAAACAAAAGAAAAGAAAGAAAGAACAGTATGGTAGGTTTTCAAACATTTCTTTTTATAAGTGATTTAAGTACATTACATAGTTATAAGCAGTATAAAAAAATTGCAAAATTGTAATCATAATAAATATTTATATAATTGCAGTAAAAGTTCTTTATGTCCATGTCTGTGTAATCCTGTAAAGATGCGGCTAAGGAAAATAATGGGCAGCAAATGGGTTTTCTACAGTTTTGCCTTGCCTCTTGTCTAGGCACTATCAACTTGAATATCACGTGTTTTTGCTGTGAATTGTGTTCCAAGATTCACAGATCATTATAGTGGCTGGAAAGGTCCTTGCATCCATTTGGAATTTGTACCATGATATTAATTGGTTGAAGGGTATGTTAAATCATGCTAATCCTATGGTAGGTAAACTGAAAAACTTTTGAAGTTGTTTTTGGTGATATATATTGTTTCTAGATGATATTGAACCATTAACCTTTTGCTGCTTCTTTCTCTATCTTGGTTTCATTGTTGCAGACCCTAGTGTTCATTTGCTGCTACAGTTCTGTTTTAGTTACTTGTAAAAGGTTGAAATGTGTATCTGTTTGAGACGTGACACATATACAGAAAACAGAAAAACAATAATCACACACACTCCCAGGCATCCACACAGATTTCATTGACAGTAACTTGTGTATTCACTAATCACTATCATCCCGTATGCAGTGTCAGCAAAGTAAACTTTATGGCATCGCCATCTTCAAGCTTCTTGTCTCAAGCCTCCTTATCTGCATTGTTTAATTCGGGGTCATCTCAAAATCCACAACACCGTAGGGGAACGCGATTTATCGTTAGAGCTGATAGTGTGAGTACCTTCTCTTGGGTTTTCTTTTGCTTTGTTACATGAATTGTGGTTATAGGGCGTGCTCTCTCTCTCTCTCTCTCTCTCTCTCTCTCTCTCTCTCTCTTCATTCTCATGATTGTTTAATATTGTTGACTTCATCTACTTTTGCATCTTCTTATTTTGATTAACCTTTTCCTTCTACAGGATTATTATGCTGTCCTTGGGGTGTCAAAAAATGCCAGTAAATCTGAAATAAAGACTGGTTAGTATACTTTCCTGATCCTTTTGTCTGCCTTACTGTTCTCTACACCTTTGATGATGTAGTCTTCCATTGCATCAATAGGATTTCTATGTCTGTACCGAACCCAACTTTTTATTTTTTTTTATTTTTATAAACGAGCTATTGTCTGTAATCAGATTGTTACTAAGGTTTACTGTCTAATCTCCCTTTACTCCCTTCATCAGCATGTGAAGTTTTTAATTTTTCCCTTCAGGTTCTTTCTTTTTTCTCATTTTCAATGTAATCCTTTCATTGATCATCTTAAGAAGAAAAGCAAACACCTTTTCTCCATTGTTTATGGTAATCCAAAATCTTTCTCTCTCTCTCTCTCTCTCTCTCTCTCTCTCTCTCTCTCTGGTGTTGTGTTTGAAAAGGATTTCTTCAAGCATTTGTTTCTTGTCAACCTGTTTGGCTGTTGAGTTCTCTTTGCACTTGATGAGTTGAGCAAATTTTTTGTCGGCTGTTTTTTGTGAGCACTTAATGCTACTGCTGTTCATCATCATTAAACTGTCCTACCGCAACTTGACGCCTATGTTGTTGCCTATTATAAATAAGGAAATGGTTTGATCTGACACGTCCATAAGCCTAC
The DNA here is from genome assembly GCA_002174775.1 of Macleaya cordata. Taxonomy (NCBI): domain Eukaryota; kingdom Viridiplantae; phylum Streptophyta; class Magnoliopsida; order Ranunculales; family Papaveraceae; genus Macleaya; species Macleaya cordata. The sequence goes on along the minus strand of MVGT01004392.1, from coordinate 517,487 downwards.
TGAATTCCTCTTAAGTTCTTATGATATTTCAAAAAAAATCCAAATTCCAAAAGGTTATCTTCTCTCAAGCTCTGCCTAAATGTCTCTGATGCATTTGAAACTTACTTGATATTTTCTTTGGTTTTCAGAAAACAATTAATGCTTCAGTTTCTTGCAAGAAATTATGCATTTCCAGAAGGAATGTTTTCCCATTTGAATTGTCAAAAACATCTTGGGAATAATCATTGATTTTCACGATGTTAGTAGCTTACTGCATTAAAGTGTTTATGTTTCTAAACTCGTAATATATATTTTCTTTTTCCTCTAAGCTTTCCTGATGAACCCTGTGAAAAAGAGTTCTCAGATAACTTTAGCTGCCAAAAGTCCAAGATTGAGACTTTTGTGAATATTCTCTCCACACATTTCATAATTTTGTGAATGTTTTCTCAGATTTTCGTGGTGAACTTAAAGGAACCCTACTCTTATATAGTACTACTAATCCACTGTCTCCGACTCATATCAGCATGACCTGTTCTACGCACCTAGTAAAGTAATTTGGAAACTTATAGTACCATAACCTACTACCATCTTTGATTTTTGATTGATAAAATCCTACTAATACTGTACTTTTCTGATGTTACAGCTTATCGGAAGCTTGCTAGGAGCTATCATCCGGATGTGAACAAGTGAGTTGAATTGCTATATAATGTCTTGCTACCTAATTTGTGGTCATTCTGCCTTGGTTGTCAGGTACTCCTGTTTATCAACACTAGAGGTCATAGCTGACAATCCTTTTTGATAGCATATTGTGTACAATCTTTTGGTATGCTAAAAGGAGATCCTTGGGGTAGCTATAGGACATCACTTTAAGGCAGATGGGTCATAATATGGAACTCCAGGAGAAAGTGATGCAACACGAATAAACAAAATTAGAGAACCAATTTGGCCTATTTTATTTTCTTACTTGAATGATTAGTGGATAAGTTTCGAGGAAAGAAGAACCTCCCTATGGTCCCTAATTTTCTTAAGATTCCATGGAGATTTAGTTTGGAGGGTAAGGTATATTGGCATTAATAAATATTTCTAGAGTTGTAAATCGAGAGAACAATGGGTTTGTGTCAGGGTGTCCAATTTATCTTGGATTTTCCAATTCTAGAGAGTGAAATAAGTGATTTTTCAATTTCAATGGGTCTATCAAGGATTGAGCTTGAGTCTAACTTCTGCCACTAGTTACGATACTGCTCTAGTTCATGGTGTATTTTCTCGTGTATGTTATTTGCAGTTGATTCATTTTGTGAACTGCAATATAGGATGGTGAGCTGTATGTATTTTACATTTACGGACAATTTAACTTTGTCTTTATTTTTAAGTCATTTATATTTTCATTATCTTTTTGACAAATCCTGATGTCAAGCTCATCTTTCCTTTCTGTCTAGCCTTCTCATATGTGCTTTTCCATCATTAGATTTGAAGCAATTCCATACAAATCATAACCTTGGAAAATGCATCGGGTGAACTTGGCATCACTCCTAGGATCGTAAAATTTTGGGTCATATCTCTTGCATTTAAGAATTACATTTGTCTGCCTCCACAATTGATTTTGATCTGTTGTAATCTTATTGAAATTCGATAACTAGCCACTATTTGACATTAATGTCGCATTTCTTTTCATTGCTATTTTATACTGAATTTAAGTATCAATGTATCCATACTTAAGTTGGTTTTGGTCCCAGGGGTATCTAAGGGCATGTCCTTTAAGTTCTGCTACAATTCAGAGGTCACCTTGAAGCCTGAAAGAGGTGACTCAGCACTCTCTGCATAGTCAACGATGATATTTGTCTAGTTGAACTATAGTAGAAATATTTCATGACCGTTGTATCGCTGAATTGGAGAAAGACCAACTGTTTAATTAATTAAGTTGGAGAGAACCATTTCGTGCACTCTCATTCTGTTGTTATATTGATTCAACCAATCAGTTAACACGTCCTTATCTGGTTAAACTGACTATCTGATGTTAACCTGAAGAGCATCTGCATGGCAAATAATGCATCTTGGTTTCTCAGACATCCAAAATCAAGATCCGTATGAGTCGGAATCCGTTGGTGAAATGATTCAGCTCCTTCTAGAGGCTTGTGATTGGGATGAGAAACATTAGTGTAATTTGATCTGACTTGGCCAGAATAATTGGCTCCCATATCCCTTGGTTGTGCAAGTCTACTCTTGGCAGTTGGCATATCAAATTGAACTTGTTCTTGAGTATGAGAAAAGCTTTCGGGCAGGAATTGTTGGAAAGTCGTGGCTTTCAGTTTCTGGAAACTTGTATCAAGTTTTAAAGTGTCTGCAGAATGCTGGTGCTTTTCTATTTGGTTTATATTGATATGTAAATGGATGTGAATGTGTGAATCTTCACAATGCATGCATAAGCAATGAAGCATTCACTAATTAGAAAAAGACAAAGCATTTATAACAATCTATCTGTAACCAAGGTCACCGATGGAAAGCTCATACTGTCACTCCTTGCAACCGCTAACCCTAAATTAGATGTTAGAGCAGAACATATTTGGTTGTGTATGCTCTTCTGTGGAAAGATTCCTCTTTGTTCTTTGCCAATTATAAGGAGTGGCATACTGCTCTTTTGCTGCTTCTAGCTCTTTTTATCTATAATATCTTAATGTCTTTGTCTCAAAGTGCTTATTTTCTTATTGTTCATGGGCACACGTGTTATTCTATGTTGCAGAGAACCGGATGCAGAGAAGAAATTTAAAGAAATCAGTAATGCTTACGAGGTAAGTTCAGTTCTGCGATTTTTGAACTTTATTTTTGGAGCTCTGGCAGTTTGGAGAATGTGGATTAGGAGTACTTGGTTAACTGACAGTTAATATGTTCTCTTTCAGGTGTTATCAGATGATGAGAAACGATCCTTATATGACAGGTACGGAGAAGCTGGGGTTAAAGGTGCTGGTGCAGGCATGGGGGTAAGTCTCTTTATCTGAGGAAAAAAAGTAAAAAATCAGCAGTTTCAATCCCCATCACTATTTATATCTATATATATTTGCAAAAGCTCATTATGTACTTACAAGATTTGAGATAGTTGTGAATGCTCAAGCTTAACTTTTTCGAGTGAATTCATTGTTATGCCTAGTAATGAATTGACTCAGTTTGTCTGGTCTGGTTAGGACCGCTAGATTGATTAGTTTTAATTTGACCTCCTTTGGACTGTACTGACTGAGATTGACCTTATTTTGCCTAGAGTTGATTTATATTGAATTAGTTGACCCCATGCCTGCACTCGAATGGTTAGGGTTTACGGTAGATAAGTTAGGCCTGACTTTAGTTAATAATTGTTAATTTAACTGACCAAGTGGGCTCACAAATATTCCTTACTTTTGGCAGGATTTTAGCAATCCTTTTGATCTTTTTGAGTCCTTGTTTGAGGGTATGGGTGGAATGGGAGGAATGGGCGGCATGGGCATGGGAGGAGGCAGAGGTTCCAGAAATAGAGCAATGGAGGGGGAGGACGAGATATACAATCTCGTATTGAATTTCAAGGAAGCAGTTTTTGGGGTAGAAAAAGAGATTGAGATAACCCGGCTAGAGAGCTGTAACACCTGCAACGGGTCAGGTGCCAAACCCGGTACCCAGCCATCCAGATGTAGTACATGTGGGGGCCAAGGCCAGGTCATCTCCTCAGCAAGGACCCCGTTGGGCGTCTTCCAACAGGTAATGACTTGCTCATCTTGTGGTGGGACTGGGGAGTTGTCCACCCCTTGTAACACCTGTGCCGGGGATGGGCGTGTAAGGAGGACGAAACGTATTAGTCTAAAAGTTCCTGCGGGTGTGGACTCCGGTAGTCGGTTGAGAGTCAGATCAGAAGGTAATGCGGGAAGGAGAGGCGGCCCCCCTGGCGATCTTTTTGTTATAATCGAAGTTCTCCAGGACCCAGTACTGAAACGTGACGATACCAACATTCTCTACACCTGCAAGGTTTCATATTTTGATGCTATTTTAGGAACAACGATAAAAGTTCCAACAGTGGATGGTATGGTAGATTTAAAAATCCCTGCGGGTACCCAACCTGGAACGACTTTGGTAATGGCGAAAAAAGGTGTTCCTCTACTAAATAAAAACAACAGGAGAGGTGATCAGTTGGTGAGAGTTCAAGTCGAGATTCCAAAAAGGCTGAGCGGGGAAGAGAGAAAGCTGATCGAGGAGCTTGCGACTCTTAACAAGGCCAAAACTGCAAACAGCAGAAGATAGTTTTGGGGCTTCATCTTTTGCTTCCTGTCATCTTGACCACTGCCGCCCTCAGGTACTCCTAATTCTTTCTCAATTGTGAATGCAAGTGATATTGGATAGTTAACGAGCATAAAAAAGAGGAAATTCAGGAACTGATTTCTTGATCAGTTTTCATTGGAGGCAGCAGTTATTGTCTAATAGGTAATAATATTTGGGGTTAGAAATGTCTTATAAAATTGATGTATAATCAAGGGAGTTACTAGAATGAAGAGAATTTTGGGGATACTTTAGATTGCTTTTCAATTCCAATATATCTTTTTTGATGATTTATTATATTGACGTGTTGTTCTTGTGCTAATTTTCCTTACATATTTATTCAGTATTTTTTCTTCTTCTTGAAGGAGTTACACTAGTCCAATAGCTGTCAAGGAGGAGGATATATAACCCCCCTTATATAGCCCCATAAAAAACCCGCCTTGTGGGGTCCTTATGCAATGCATCCAGGAGTTGATTTTTGGAGATGATGATCTACATGGTGAGGAGAACATACTCACCTGAAATTTTCTTGTTCTAAAATTTCTAATCTCAAATCTACCCGTTCTAAGTCAACGGTCAAAAAAAGAGTTTAAAACTTACCAATTTTTAAGGATTAATTTGAAGGGGTTAGAAGTTTTAGAACGAATTGATTTTTGAGTATGATTATATACATAGTGAGAAGAACATCTTCTCAAAAAAAATCATGGGGATTTTGGCCAAAAACCCCTACTTGGAAAACGTTTTAGGATTTAGCCCAACAAACGTTTTCTTTTAGTCTAAGGCCCAAGAGGGTTTCAGTCAGAGGGGAAAACGTTTTAGGATTTAGCCCAACAAACGTTTTCTTTTAGTCTAAGGCCCAAGAGGGTTTCAGTCAGAGGGTTTCAGTGTGTGTAATTTATAGGAAGAGGGTTTCAGTGAAACCCTCTCCGAGAGGGTTTCAGTGAAACCCTCTCCGAGAGGGTTTCAGTTAGTTATCCTTGGGCCTTAGACTAAAAGAAAACGTTTGTTGGGCTAAATCCTAAAACGTTTTTCAAGTAGGGGTTTTTGGCCAAAATTCCCAAAAATCAATCCTGGATGCATTGCATGTGGGACCTAGAAGCGGAGGGTTATATTAGGAGGCTATATAACCGCCCTCATATGTAAATACCTGATATTGTTTTGTGCTTGTGCTTACATCAATCTCGATTGTATCTTCATGAAAAATACCTAATATTGATTATATTGGAATGATTATATCTTCCATTGCTATTAATGCCCTTGCACATAATAAAAAAAAAAAAGGTCCCCATTTCACAAGGTCGGGCATGAATTTCTGTTGGATGTTCATGTCCACCTTATGTGTGTGAAATTGAATGGCTATTCACCTTGGGCTCACAATATTTTTTTTTGAAGTACAGGCTTGTTACATCATTTTCAAATAGAAAAAAAAAAAAAAAAGTGGGAACAATTGAAAGTGTTGGAAAAAAATAAAAAATGTAATAAAATGACCCGCATTATTCGTCACGTGATGGGGTTTTGTACTTTTGTTGGTCCATGTCAAATGTGGGTCAACGAAAATGACTGAAATTGTAAATAGGATGACGGGGGTTGACTGTTTATGTCCCCACCAATAGGAGATGATGGTGGTGGGCTTTGTTCACCATTTTACAAGTGAGTGGGTCTACACAAGTGGGTATGTCTAAATCTGAGTGAGTCTAATTTTTTTACTAATTCGCCCCACCATCTGATGAAATGGTTTGTCGATTATATAGAGTTCGACAACATAATCTTAAAAAGATATTGTATTTATAAAATTGACATGCTATTTTATAAAATCTAAATTATTGGTTTCTTATATAGTATTGACGGATAATTATGCTAATCTAGTAAACAATTGGGCTGAAATATCCACGGCCAAAATCGGCTTAATCTCCAATCCATTTCCAACCAAGAGTTGGAAACGTGATAAGCAATTTAGCTTATTAATAAAAAGTGAAGCAAAAAAACTAATGAAAAAACAATCAATGAAAACATTGATTTGGGGTGAGAGAGGCTCGAACTCTCGACCTCAGGATCACTCAGAAGCTATGAGACCTACGCGCTAGCCAACTGCGCCACCACCCCTTTTGTTGTATAAGTTTTGAAAGATATAATTATATAATTAATCACAAGATACAAACTTCAATATGATTTTATTTTGAGGGACTGTTACAGCCGAGAGATTCCGTAGTTAATTACATGCTAAACTTTGTTTATTTTGTTACGATAACCCAGACCACATCGTGGCTTGTCTAGGGGAATGGGCAGTCATTTCATCTCACAAATAATGGAGAATTACGGAAAAAAAACTTTTTGAAGGTAGCTAACAAGACTTGAACCATAGTTATCAAACACTTTTTTTTGGGGGAAATCCAAAGAAAATTCAACCAATGGCTTCCCTTTAGGTTCCACCCTACCTTAAAAACCTTTGTAAATATAACTCGAAAATAGGTAAAAAGATATTTATGCCTTTATTACAACTAGAGAGAGAAAGAAAATAGAAAAAAAAAGATGAAGGAAGAAAGAAAACATAGGAGAGAGATCGAGAGAAACGAGGGAGAGAGATCGAGATCTGAGTCTGAGAAAAAGAGTACGAGATCGAAATTACCAAATTTTGAGAAAAAAAGATTGAAATCGAACGAGATTTGAGTTTTGAGGCTTAGAAAGATGAAAAAAAGGTTGGAGTTGATGAAATTAGTTGTAGATTTAATAGAGTGATTAAGTTGCATACAGTTGCATAGTACTCGCATACTTATATATTACTTGTATACTTTCATACCACTTGCATACTTGTGTATCATTTGCATGCCACTTGTATTCCACTTGCCTACCACTTGCATACTATTTTTTTGATATCCTTGGTGTCTGGGCCTGCTTGCGCGCACCTCGACTAATCTATGGGGTCCTGTAGAGGAAGCGGCTAAGAATCCCCCAGTGGCCTTGAGGTGACTCGAACTAGTGACCTATGGGGAGCAAACCTACGGTCGAACCACTCGAGCAACCCCTCAAGGTTATTGCATACTATTTGCTTACCACTTACATATTAATTCTAGGGTATGACGAAAAGAAAATGATTATGATGGTTGCCGAATTTAATGGCGAATCTGACTCGCACATAATATATGAGAAGAATATATATATATATATATATATGTGAAGATGAAGCATAGTTGCCTGATTTCATGGGGAATCTAACTCGCCGAAAAAAGATGAACATGAAAGGAATGATGATGAAGATGTAGAAGAAGAAAGTGAAGATGAACATGATGAAGAAGAAGCTAATGAAGATGATCACCTACTTTAATGGTAGATCTGACTTGCCGAAAAAGATGGTGAAGAAGGTAGCCATCAACCTACGATTTCTTTGTAAAATTTCTCTCGTTAAAATTTTTTTTCTCTCTATTACTTTCTTTACAAACAAAGGGCAGAATTATCAATAAAAAAATAAAATCAAGTCAATGAATTGAAAAAAAACAAAAGAACAAAAAAAATTGAATTGGATTTAAAAAGCAAAAATTGAAAAGGAAGGTAGAATTGGGGTAAAATCCTATTAACAGTTTTTTTTTTAAACATTTTTTATCAACGTCTTTATCACTTGGCTCTTTTTAGTTGATGGTATGAAATTTATTTAGGGCCCTGTTTTTTTGCTTGTTACATCAAACTAATTTTTGTTTGTTTTTTTGGGTTGGAGTACAATCTCTGACTTTTGTTTTGTTGTCGGTACAATTCTTCTCCCTTTTAACTCTGTATTTTTGCCCTATTATTAGGCCATAAAATAAAAAATTTCTTTAATAAAAAAAATTCATTTACACAAACCTGTGAGGTTATATCTCGATAGTCCAAAGATTGATTTTTTGTTAGGATGATCTCAAAATCATACTAATAAGCTATTACATCATCAAGAAACTTTATAACTTTTAAAGAGATGATTGAAATTTTAAATTTTCTGAACCATTTATCTTATTATTTTCAACCTATTTTAACAAATTTTAAAGTGTTAAACAATGTGATTTTATGTGACGCTGATCTACATGATCTGGAGATCGATCTTGTTAACGAAACCAATTATTCGTTCTCCACACGGTCCTGCAAGCCAAAGTAAACATAGTGTAACAATAAATTAGGTGTAACAAATTAATGGTGCATTCAGTAGGATTCCTAATCCCATGCTAAGGGATGGAAAGGTCTCTAGTGGATACCTACACTATCAAATTTGGCCCAAAATCCCTCTATTAAGAGATCCTTAAGGGAGCGATGGAATGACCATCGCACAACTTTCAGCGACACAACTCAAATTCACTCGTTTAAAAAGATTCTCTCCATCTTTTTCATTATTCAAACTCCATCCCTAAACTCAAGAATCCCATATTAAGGATTCCTAATTTCCCACTAAACTTGTTCTAAAAAAGGGGACCCTGAACAAGATTCAGCATTTATTTAACAATTTCCCAACTAAAAATTCAGATCCAACATGTAGAATCCGACCCATTTTATGCCCTAGGCATGTCAAACGACTTGATAAAAATAATACAGCTCAGTTATTCTCAATGACCTGACATATATAAGGACTGCCAGCCAGTTCACGGACTCCTGCAAGGGTCATAAACTTAAGGGTCCCTCCCTTCTTAGCTGTCCCTTCGTCTCTAATGCTGGCACCACTCAATAAAATTGACCCCATAATATGTATGTATAATTATACGTATATTCGATTCCAGTGCTTACGTACGCTCGAGGACGTAACCGTTGGATCTCCCGTTTTATTGTATTTATACAGTATATACAAATACATCTAACGGCTACGCCTTCGAGTGCCACGTAGGCCCTAACACAACGTATCAGAATTCTTGTGTAGATAATATATGTGTAAAGGTGTCTTTATAGTAAAGGAATGCATGATCTCTTCTAACCAGCCTTTACAACTTGGGGAATCAACAAAGAAAGATTATAAATATTTTTGTAGAATCTCATCAAAGTCGCACCCCCAACGAATTTGGGAGTTTTGATGAGTTGTGGACAAAATAATGGTCGTTCCCATTAACATTAATTAATTAATGAAGGATTAGCTAAAAAATTTATCAGCTTTTTTCATATTTGTTATTGATTAAAGGAATGAATTAACACATTTATATAATTTTTTTTATGAGTAAATCGTCGCTGGCTCGCCGCGATCCAGTTGGTGCACATGCTTGATTTATATATAATCTTCGATTAATTATCAGCTAAATATTAAAAAAATAATCATATATACTTGATAATGTATCATAAGCCCAAAGGTTAATTAGGGTTTATCAATTAATTTCAACAATCGTTTATTTCTTCCTTTTACGAATATAATCAAATATTTAACAGCTAATTTTATATAAGTAAAGTTAATAAGTGTTGATATTACAAATTGGATTTAGAATCTGCCCTGGCTAACTATTTCGCTAACTATTAACTTTATTAGTTGTCTTGCCAAAAAAAAAAAAAAAGAAAAAAAAGCCGTCCGTTATTGGGTCCTCGTTGATGGCTCCACATCTCATTAGTCAAATTCGATATCAAAAGGCGTTCTGTCTAACGAACTCTCTTCGATCGCCATTACATATAGATAAATAAATAAATTAGTAGTGGAAAGCATGTAGGGGCCGGATAATATGGTTTTTAAGACTTTTAATTTAGTAGTTAGTAATTTGGCTAAAAGCTAGCTAGCTAGCTATAGGAAGAAGAAGAAGACGACACAACTACAACTAATTAATATGACTCTAATTAGTCATTCCTAGACCTCGTCGTCTTTACGTCGAGCCGGACGATGTTCCTCGAGTTCACAATACATGAACCCGAAGACCATCCGACGGCTCACACGGTCAAGACGACGAAATTAATTATAATATTATAATCTTTATTAGGGACCACTTAATTATTATAATTTTGTAGAGAGAGAAAGATAGAAGTTAATAATAAGGAATCAAGGAATAGTAGGGGGGGAGAGTATATTAATGGAGGAAGACAGAGAGGACAGAGGAAATCGAGAGAGCATTAGAGCTTCGTAGCTGTCAATGACATGTCGATATAAAACCTGCCTCTTCAAGAGACAGCAAATAAGCGTTTGCAGCTGTCGGATCTTCTTTCTTTCTCTCTCTAGCTTTCTCTCTCTAAAAATCTCCACCACCCTTTTCTCTTCTTTCTTTTTTCTTAATCAATTTCATCATCAAACACACTTTATTTCAAACAACTCATCATCCACAACAACAACAACAACAACAACTCTTTCTCTCTCTAAAAATGAAGCTAATATTGCTGTAAAGGAATATTATTCATGGAGGGAGAAAAAACCAGAGAAGATGAAGAGAAGAAGAAGAAGAGATGGAAGAGAAGATTTATATGATCATCTTATAAACCTAAAATAAATCATACCCATATTTTATATTTTTGACCATTTGATCAATCAATCAATCATCTATAATCATAGTCATGGCATATCAAAATTTTCGATCGCAATTCGGCGACACAACGTATACTAAGGTTTTTGTTGGAGGATTAGCTTGGGAGACGCCTACTGATAAATTACATCGATATTTTGAACAATTTGGAGAGATTCTTGAAGCTGTTGTTATAACAGATAAGGTCACTGGAAGATCTAAAGGATATGGATTTGTAAGTTCTAATTCTACACAATCTCGCATTTTTATTTTCTTTCATTTTTATTTCTTCTTCTTCTTCTTCTTCTTTTGTTATGAGTTTATTTGTACCATGGCAGGTAACATTTCGTGACCCTGAATCGGCACGAAACGCTTGCCTCGATCCAAATCCGATGATCGATGGAAGGAGAGCGAATTGTAATATCGCCGCGTTGGGTCGGCCTCGACCTTCTCCACCACGAGGTTATCAATGTTTTTATGGTTAATTGAATTAGTTGAAGATATGATCAATGTAAATAATGTTGATATTTGAAATAGACCTTTAATTTTAGTTTATTAACACACTTAATTGCCTACCAAAAAAAAATGTGGGATTTTTTTTTTTTTTTTTTCTAGGGAGAATTCAAGGTGGAAATCCCTATCAGGGAGCTGGATCACATGGAATTCGAGTACCATTGTCTGCACCACCGCCGCCACCACCACCACCTCCGGTTATTTATCCTCCATATGGGTGAGTTAGGTTTATTTTCATATTAATTAATTTAAGAGATAGAGAGAATGAGGATCAAATTTCATGATACTCAAGATACAGCATGTCAGTTGTTGAAAAAGGAAATTTTTCACTTTTCAAAAACGTGCCCTAGCTAGCCCTTATGTTGAATGGTTAGTTTGACATTCCTCAAATCATCTTTTCTTAACATTTCTTAAAATTAGGCAAACCCTTCCTTTTTTTTTTTACAGAGAAACGTGACTTGCACAATGTGGGTATTTTATTCTTGAAAAAAATCAATAATGAGAGTGCCTGAATCTGTTGAAAATGACAAAAATACCCTCCTCTTCTCTTAAAATCCATTAACTTTAGATGTATTTATTTGTACTTATTACTATTACTATTCATTGTGGGTAATGTTAGTTGGACATATTGGACTAGACATAATAGGAATGGACATGCGTGGCCTGCTTTTGTTGGTACAGCACATAACATGCAGGTGTATGTTGGCATGCCAAATAAAAGAAGCCACATGGCCACGTCAATATATCTGCCCTTATATGCTTTACATTAATTTTTAATTAGCATTGTTGTTTGTAAAACCCATAAGATTCTCTTCACAATTAATCAAAATTTCAGCAAATGTTTATGGATGCAAATATGTGTAATTGTAAAAATTTGCATGGTGTAAACAAGGTTGGGCTGTGTTTTACACAATGGTGCATGCTACATGTACAAAATATAATGCATTTGGAGTAGAATGGTTGTACATGTTCCTAAGAAAAATCACAAACATCATCTCTCATGTGGGCCCTACAATTATTTGCGTGTTAGCTGACGTTGCAATATAGGGTGAAATTGGTCTACATTCTAAGAAATTGGAGAGAGCGATTTGATTTTTTGAAATCATTTTTTTTGATCCCTGAAAATGCATGTAAACCAGTTTGAACGTAGGTCGTAGGTACCATTCCAGCGACTTTACCACCTTACAAAATCAAATTTTTTTTTTCTTTTAGTGCTGATTGATTTTTTTTTTTTTTTTTTTTTTTTTTTTTCAGGTATACCACCTATGCACCAGATTATGGATACCATCATGTGAGTCTTAACCCACATCATCTCCAAGCACCATACTATCCTCCAATGTACGGAGCGTCGTCATCAACCGTTGGATCTCCATATTATTATGGGTATTCTTTGCAGACTCCTAGGGTACCTTATACTGCCACCCAGGCGCTTGTTAATCGGGTACCCTCTTACTTGCACTATCCTGCGCAAGGGGAGGGATCGTTCACCACCTCTTTACAACAACCACATGGCGGTCATCCAGCACCAGCCAGGGAACTTGCTGCTCCCTCCTCTACTGGTAATAACTTCCTCACTCTTTAAAATCCTTCCTATTTTAGCAATTCCCATGAGTCCATCTAATATGCGCCATGGGGCCACATGACCCCATTGATTTTTATTGTGGTAAACCCCCATTTATATGGTTAAATTTTTAGCCATTGATTTTACTATTAAATTTTCTACTATGGAGATGATCTAAGGGCATTTGGATTATCTCTATGCACGTTCTATATGAGACGATCCAAAATTTCAAGGGTTGGTTTTTAGTAAAGATGACAACCACACTAAGCATGCTAATAATTCTCGATCACAAAAATCACATCATTCTATATTTTTCTTTAATCCCATAAAAAACTAAGTGAATTATGAGCCATTCTCATAATGTTTATCATCTTGAAATCATATCGCTCTATAACTTTTATCTCATGAAAAATTAATTAAAAATTAACCATAAAATAATGGTTCAGAAAGCTTAGGCTTTCAATATCTTTTGATGGGGTTAAATTTTTTTTTTCTATATGATGAAAAGATCATTTTTACCAAAAAAAAAAAGTATCCTCATCTCAATGTGTGCACCCCACATGCGTGGTGTAAGCGGAGTGGAATAATAAATTTGGGAGATCAATGGGCTAATACATTTAAATGTTTGTATCAGATTCACAGACACCACAACGAACATCTACAACAATAGAAGTTGGAGTCAATACTTCTTCCTCAGAGAGCCCAGACATGTAAAGAGACAACAACAAAGCTGCAGATAATGTACATTGTTTGGTGAAAAAGAAAAAAAAAAGATTCAATTTGTATAATCTTTGACAAAACTCAATCTCTTTCTCTCTCTTCCTCTCTCTCTCTCTAAAACTCTTTTGATTTTTTCTTCTTTTTGGAGGCCCAAAAGTTCTTAGCTGAAGCTTCCAAACTTTGCAATGTTGGACACAAATCAAGTTCCCAAACTGTGTTTTCTGATCTTTTTTCTTTTCTTTTCTTTTCCTTTCTCTTTGTTGTCTTATTTTTATTCTTCAATTATCACTCTTCAAAAACATTTCATTCTCACAAATGTATGAATAGGAGGAGGGAAAGTTCAGTCCCAAATAAAAATTTTCTTTCATCAATCTTGTTTTTGAATTTTTAAAGTTTTTCCATTTATCAATTGACCATTGTTTTTGAAGCTTTAAAAGCCCAATGAGACTACATTATCAATGCTTGAGTTTTGGCCTAACATGTTTATATGTGAACATTTGGGCAATTGTTATTTTATGTTTATTTTTTAATCGTGGGTGTACCTACCTTTCGGGTGAGAGTCGACTAATCCCATGGTGAAATAATTTTAATTGCAACTTGGTGATTCAAAAGGCATTTACGAGTGGGCCTTGTTGTTAGGCCTAGGCCCTTAAAATTTTCAACATATTGGAATCAGTGTGAGGTTAGTGAGGCTTCACTACATTTATCCATGGACCTGAATACATGACAGCCTTTGGGCCTTCGAATCAATCAGTTTATTGGGCCCTTCTAAAGCCCACAAAAAGAAATAAGAAGTACAAACCAATAACCATTCAGATAATTCACATGAAAAACCCTAGGTAGGGAAAACCTAGGATACACAAAATCAACCTGACAGGTTTATAATCACTAACATTGTAACACAAGAAACTCAGAAAACAAACAATAATTAGGAACTTTAATTCTCATGAGTTTCCTTGACTCGGTGTGACTCGGTGCAGTTTTGAGTCGACTCAACAGAGATTTGAGTTGACTCCTCATGGTAAATCTTTCATACAAAGTACCTCATTCATAAATCTATCAAACTTATTGTAAGATGATCCTCCATTTTTAGTAGCTTCTTCTACTTTAGCTTTCCAATTCAATGCATTTTTCCTCATCTTCTTCCCTTTCTTCCCTTCCATCATTTCCTTAACAATTTCTTCAATCTCCTCTCTTTTTACGTCGTTTCCAGGGATTCTTAGCAATTTCATCTGTGAATACAAAAACAAAGAAAAAAAAGAAGAAGACATATATATTGGGTGAAAATGTCGTCCATTTACTAAGACACTAGGTCAAAAAAAACTCAAAACCGGCCTGCTCAAGTTATGTCAAATTAACAGAGTCCCACTAAAGGGTTTGTTTGGTTCGGGTATTGATCTGATTACTTGTAATTGAAATTCTTGGAAATCATTTCCTCAATTCCTGTTCCCCATTTGGTAGATTATAATTTGTTTATGTTTAGTTTACTAGGGTAATTTCATTATTAATGTAAACTATAATAGTTTGTTTGGAAGGGGGGATTCCAAGGTAGGGATTCAGTGGAGACCAATGATTCATATTTTTCTAGTTTGTTTGGCTGCCAAGAATCCCTGGAAACTTGTTTCCCAGGAAAACATATTTTCCACCAAATCCCTATTTTGGAGTCCCATCTCCCCCCTTATAATTTGCTAGAATTCTAAAATATGGATTTACTATGTATTCATCCAACTCAATGCAGATTACACCCCACCAAATTAAAACAGCAAAAAAGAGATTTTCCTTGGATTTTAAATGACAGCCAAATAAACCAAAGCATTCAAGCTTCTAAGGATTCATGAATACATAAATTCTTTTATGGTTGCCAAACAAACTAAAGGATTCATGTTTCTAGGGATTCATATTTCCAAGGATTCATATTTCTCTTGGAAAACATAAATTTTACATCCAAGTACACTATAAATAAATTTCTAGAATTCATTTCAATTGCACTGGTAAAACAATAAAGTTTAAATGGGTCTTTTGGAGGTAATTGATTTTTTTTTTCATGTGCCAGCTTACATTGTTGGTATAGTGTCTGTCGTTGATGATGGCAGTTTAGATCAGGATTCAATTTCTGTCTGCATCGAGTTACTCATCTCATTAAAAACAGACTGGCCTCATAACAAAAATATAATTGATTTTCCTAGAATGGAATTCACAAAAAGTACTTGACCTGATTCACACCGAGCAACGATCCCAATGCAGCTCGGATCCACGACACTGTAATATCCCCACGAGGCGGATATTATCATATTGCTTAGTAAAATGGCAAATATTTTCAGAGAAAGCAAATGAAAAATAAGTAACTATATATAAAAAAATAAAAATAAATGTACCTTTAAGGGGTACAAGACCCTTTTTTATGAGCTCATGATAATGTAAAACGACAGTGCTAGGGTTACAGAATTTAGTGCATAAAGAACAATTTACGGTGAGATTCATAACACTTTAGGATGTAGTGCGAATTACGAAGATATGTGAAACATATTGACCGTTGGATTAGCCTTCTATAAAAAATTCTGTAGGAATTTGCTGTAACTCAAGCATTTCCTGAATGTAGAAACCCCATGAAGCTGCAAGCTGATTGTCACGGAGGAGTTCCCAAAAATGGGAATAATCCCACATCGGATGGAGAAGGGGTGATCTTGGTGTTAATATAGGTTTGGGTCAACTCCACCTAATGGGCTAATCTTTTGGGTTGGAAGCCCAAACCCGTGACAAAGTGGTATCAGAGCAAACCCGACCCATTTCGATGTCACGCCAAGCGCCCAATCGGGTAGGCATGGTGGCCCGACGATGTTACGCCAAGCGCCCACACAAAAAAGTTGTGTCCACAAAAGGTAGTGGGTCCTCCAAAGGAGGGTGGGGACGGGTAGGCAGGGTGGCTCGTCTACAACGAGGGCATTGCAGGATTCGGGTGGGAGAGAATATCACGGAAGAGTTCCCAAAAATGGGAATAATCCCACATCGGATGGAGAAGGGGTGATCTTAGGGTTAATTTGGGTTTGGGTCAACTCCACCTAATGGGTTATTCTTTTGGGTTGGTGTTAGGTCCATGAGTTCACTCATGTCATATTTGTCGAATTTCGTGTCAAAGGTAAACTCAAGATGGTCAATGTAACTTGAGTTAGAGTTAGTGAGTCATTCGGTTCGTTGCGAAGCAAAGACTCCAAGAAGCTCAACTCACCA
>MVGT01004392.1:466406-490559 GCA_002174775.1 Macleaya cordata | reverse complement strand
TCGGCTCGGCCTAGTCCCGAGCCCCGAGTTACTCGCGAGTAACTCGGCGAGTCAGGCCGAGTCCGACTACTTAGCTTTAGGTGCAAGGCACACTTATAACCCTAGGGCCTCCAAGCGCCTGAGGGGTAAGGTGCAAGTGAAGAATGGTGCGATATATTAAAGTATATTAGTGTATAAATATAAAAAGAATACACTTTATACAGCTTAAAACTTTCCAATCGATAAATTTTAATTATATTAAGAATAATAATTTTTGAGATCGGATGTAATTTTATTATTCAAGGTTTTAAGTATGTCAAAACATTCAATTCTTACAGATAGGCACCAACCAATACTAGTTAAATGAAATTCTTAACAAATGTAACTCCATTTTCTAGAAGCCTGTCTTTCATGATTTTGGATTTTGGAAATTTCTATCGGTTGGTTTACATAGCTATTTTGCAGTGGTTAACCGAAATGTTTGTATTAGTAGTAGAAAAGTCATGTTGATATAGTGCTATAGATTACCATAGGAGCTTCGATTTCATGTTTTTGTATTTTTTGTGCAGTTAGGATCCCCTAAGGACTGCTGTTCAGCATTCTACAATACACCCTTGTTCTCCTTAGTTTGTGAATGGGTGAAGTTTTTGTGTGACTAGTGTAAACTATTTAGCGGAAGCGATAATCAACCTTCATTCAATCGTAATCAGTCTCAACTATTGAGAAAACTCATCCAAGATAAAAAAGTCACGTCTAAAAAAAGAATAACAACCAAAATCTAGTATGGGGCACAGCCCTTATTTATACTACCACCTAAAAGACATAAAAGAATAAAACGAATTAAAAAGACACGTGCACAAACACGTGACACATAAAGATATGCTCCTGCATCAGTGACTCTGTCTTATTTGCAGCTTGCTAGGTAGCTGCTGCATTAAGTGTGAAGCCAAACAGTTCCGTTTGCCGATTCCTTCCATTTGCAAACTTAAGGATTGTGCTGATGATAGTCCCGAGTCGTAGAAATGGAGTCTCTCTACAACAAACCCTTCTTTTCTATCCTCATCTTCATTATTTTCTTCTATGCTTTGGTCCTTCCAATGTTTAGATACATAGACTTTTAACGTACCTCCAAGATATTGCTTCAACCTTTTCTTTAGGGTAAAAATTCTTTGAGTTCAAATTGATTTGCTTATATGTCACAGATTGTGAAAAAGTAGGCTTTTGTGTTTACCTGTTATCCACATCTGTAGTCTTGGCCTCTGTTGAAAATTATGACTGCTTTTCATCTTTTAGATCTGGTAGTGTTCTATGGATGTGGTTCCTGGCAGGCACTCCATAGACTGATATTGCTGTGAATCACGATGTATAGGCCCACCACGCCCAAAGATTGGGCCCAAAGCCCAATTGGCATAAAGAAGGCAGCAGCCCTAGTCTCATTCTTCTATTTTACTGTTTTTGGTATTCTTTTAATTTGTTACTTTCTAATTTAGATCAATATTATATTTTAAAATTTTAATTAGGTTTCCTAGTTGCCTCAGGTTAGTTTGCTTAAGTATTAGTTTAGGCTAGTTATTATTTGGTTTTGGAGATTGTGAGAGAGATTCTTTTAGGCTTTGGGGAAGGTCTGATTACCAATATCACAGAGCTTTATTACAATATCAATCCAATGAGAAGGGGTGTGTGTAACACAAAAATCAACATTGATATGGACAATTTTCCATATCTTTACTGTTATCCTAAAGAATAGAATAAATAGGACACTTACAATCATATGTTGCGGTTGAATTCTGTTGGTTGGACTAAGAAGTATTCATCTAGTTGCGTGGAGGCCCTGCATGTAGGCCCACATAGATGAATGTGCCATATATGTAATACAATATAGCCAAAAAGGCAGAGAACCTTGAATTCTCCTCTAAAAGATCTTCTGTTTTTGCATTAAGTTCAGGACTGAAATATCAAATATTTTTAGTTAAGTTTGGGTACTTCAATAGGTTTAATCTCAAAATAAAATTATATTTTACAATGCGTTTGTAAACTATCTGAACCTATGAGGATCTTTATCCAGGATTTGGCTGCGATACTGCAACAGTTGTCAATATCCTTGCCCATCGGGATGCAACCCAGCGTGTTTTAATCCAACAAGAGTACAAAAATATATATTCTGAGGAGCTCATCAATCGTCTGTCTTCAGAGCTTAGTGGCAAAACCAAGGTATGAAAAGAACATTCATGCAGCCCCTTTTCACTCTTCTGTGATAAGACGTTATTCTGATTTATGTTTTGTCAGTAATTGCAATAAGTTTGCTGCAAGGCTCTAGCATTTTAAACTCAAAACTTTATACAGATGATGATGACTGATATTTTCTTCATTCTTATTGATTTATTTAATGCTTGTTTTAGAATGCTGTTTTGCTCTGGATGCATGATCCAGCAGGACGAGATGCAACAATAGTAAGGAAGGCATTAAGTGGGGAGCTTATCGATCTTCAAGCTGCTACTGAAGTAATATGTTCTCGTACCCCAAGCCAGATACAAACATTTAAGCATATATACTACTCAAAGTTTGGTTGTCAGGTTGAGCAGGACATTGAATTTCAGACATCCGACGATCATAAAAAGGTCATCTCTCTCTTTCTCTTTCTCTCTCATGATTTGGATTGTCGAAGCTTTTATTTACTTAACAATATTGTTATTATTTGTTTTCCCATTTGTGTATCATTCCTAACTAATAATCTGCATGCACTTCATACGAGTTCTAATGACTTCAATTTTTTATGATTTTAAAAAAATTACAATATGTTCGCGCTTAAGACCATGTTGTCAAGGCGTTTTGCATACAAAAAAAGCAACCATAGCCTAAAGGTTGTACTAAGGAGTAAGCCCCATTTTGGAAAAAAATGCTTAAAAGTTTCTACAAAAAATTATAGCCCATTCCAGAAAAATTATAAACAACATATTATGTGAAAGAGTTGCCTAAATAAGGATAAAAGTAATTAAGGCATAGCTTCTGCCTTACGTTTAGGAATATTATGAAATAGGAAATTTTGATAGAGAATACCTAGGCAAAACCGGGAGCTTTTAATACAAAAGAAGAGAGGGTATGTTAAGAAGGTGCTTGAAAAATTACAAATGAGCTTTTTTCTTTAGACTAGATGCCCTAGTTACCACCATTTTGGCAACAAATGAGGTTATAGCCTTGAGGCTTATGGTTCTCCTACAGGAGATGTAGCCTAAGTAGGTTTACAATGTAGCCCAAAGGAATCACCATTGGGCCCTATGCTATATGGATGCGTGGACCTAGGGGTGCCTAGACTCGACCCAGTTATTGGGTTAGACTTCCCAATATATTAGTTCTATGGATCTTTTTTCAAAATTTGAACCATATCTTAAGTGGGTCTAGTTATGGGTCGCTCTTTTACCTACTAAATTTTTCACAAACCATTTTTTATAAAATAGTAACTAATCGTTGTTGTTTCAACTTCAATTTATACACTCATCTTAGAGTGTTTTTCCTTGTTCACTAATAAATCGACTAATTAAACTCATGTTTCTATAATCAATTTGTTGTTTCAAGGTTAATCTATTCACTCGTCTAGATAATATTTTTCCTTGTTCACTAATAAATCGACTAATTAAACTCATGTTTTGATACCACTTGCTGTTTAGCACATTCAAAGTTACCAAAATCAGGAATGACTAAACTAAATGTCGAAATGAGGAAGAGGATAAGTAATAGCATATGCATGTAAAGATTCACTGATATCATGTGGAGAGACCCAATGGATAAAAAACCACATAGAGGGGCTGGAGTTTCACGAGGTTTCAAAGAAGTCATAAAGTAGAAGACCCTACTTCACTCTTAACCTCAAAAACTCACTCAAATCATCCACCAAGGGGGTGATTATTTTTTTGTCTCTTAACTAGTGGTAGACCCATAAAAAATGTTCTTTATTTCTAACCACTAACTAGTGGCAACTAGTGGAAAACCTTTAATTTTCACTTACTACCAATTAATGGGTTTGAAGCCCAAAAATAAAGGTTTTCCTCTTACTACCACTAGCTAGTGGTTAGAAATAAAGAACATTTTTTATGGGCCTGCCACTAGTTAGAGGCAAAAAAACAATCACCCCCTAAGAGAATTCCCTTGTATACACGAATCACAAATCTCCATCTCTCACTTTTCACAATTGTTTGATTGCCTAGTTTAATTATTCAAAATTTATGTGGTACTCTTATTCATTTGATTTATTATGACTGAAATATGGAACGGTATTTGTTACATTTTGGAAGGGGAGTTCAATTACTAAAGCATCATTTTCATCGCATATCAACCAACCAACCCTGGCTAGTAACCTATCCTGTATACAATTGAAAATGAAGACTGAAGTTGTACCCAACTATTTTCCTCCGTTTTTCTGATTATCTCTACTTACACTTATGGGAGAAAGTTTAGTAATATTGATTTTGCTGCCAAATACTGTCATGTAGTTGCTGCTTGCATATGTAACTACGATAAGATATGAAGGTCTAGAATTTGATCGAACAATGGTAGAGAAGGACGCCAAGGCTCTATTTAAAGCTGGAGAGAAGAAATTAGGAACTGACGAGAAGACTTTCATCCACATTTTCAGTGGACGCAGCAGGGCACATTTGGCTGCTGTTAGTTCTGCTTACCGCAGTATGTATGGCAGCTCACTTAAAAAGGTATATATCTCTTGGTGACCACCTATTTATCCCCTCCCTCTTCATTGAGAAATTTAACTTATATTCATGTTTTAATTCATTAGGCAGTAAAGAGTGAAACATCTGGAAAATTCGAGTTTGCTCTTTTGACAATTCTAAGATGTGCGGAGAACCCTGCCAAGTACTTTGCGAAGGTATGTCATCCTCGTACATTTTTCTGCTAGGTGGGTTATTCTTGTGTGTGGAGATCTACTTTCACTTGGAAGGTGGTATGAGAATATCGTCCTCCTAATCTTTTTTGACATAAGTCGCACATATCTTATTTTTGAAACTTCCTAGAATTATAAGTTATAATGCATTAATGCCCAAAATTGGGTACATGAAGCGGGGACTTGACATTTTCCAAATTCCAAAACAGAGATACAGTTACAAGTATCCTATTAATTTTCCTAAAAGTTTCAAAGGGTACACAAATGTATACACAAAAGCATGCATAAACATTAAAAAAAAAATGAACAAATAAATTAATGCTGTAAAATATTTTATCTGTAACTCTGATCATTAACTCAAATTAATTTCTTTAGATATTGAACGATGAGGATAAACAAGTATCTGTATAGATTTAAAGCATCGATCTCTCGATAAAGAATGCCATTTAACCTCTTAAAACCTTTGCAGGAGTTGTATAAATCAATGAAAGGTTTGGGAACTGATGATACGACACTTGTAAGGATAGTCGTGACAAGAACTGAAATCGACATGCAGTATATAAAGGCTGAGTATCATAGGAAATACAGAAAGGCTTTGACTGATGCAATACATTCAGAGACATCAGGCAATTACAGGACCTTTCTTCTTTCTCTTGTGGGATCCTAGCCATTATAAGAAAGACACAGATAAAAGGTATGATATGATACAGATCTGGTATTTGTTATTAAGCTTCTGAGTTTGATGATATAACTACTGAGTATGCTTGTAAAGACACTATTGTGTGATGTTTGATGATACAAAGGTACTTTCTTTAGTGAAGTTTTTGCTTAAATCCTTGATGACAAATAGGTAATTAAAAAAAGTATGTAGTACCTTTAAGGGGTACAAGACCCCTTTTTATGAGCTCATGATAATGTAAAACGACAGTGCTAGGGTTACAGAATTTAGTGCATAAAGAACAATTTACGGTGAGCTCAGGATAATGAAGAAGGCCCACGAAGCCACACGTCGATGCGGTCCAAAACTGAACACCTAGAACCCCTAGTTCCTCGGCAGCTCTGGTACTGAAACTCATACTCCCATCAGAAATTATGCAACTGACTTGAAGCATTTCTGGTGAAGAATTAAGCTTATGCTTAACCAGATCTAGAAATGGAACCAAACAATTCTTTTGAAATGAATCACACAATGAAGGGACATCTTGGGTGGCATCACCTAAGTTACCAGAGCGGGAACGAAAGTGGGAGTGGGAGCGGGAGCGTCGGAGCGGCCGATTAAAAAATGTTCTGAGTTCTAAAATACCTTCGGAGCGGGAGCGTCGGAGCGTAGTTTGGAGCGGGAGCGCGAGGTTCCGGAGCGGGAGCGTCATCCCTATACCAAGGTTTTGGTTACTAAGGGCATAATGATCCGACGGTAGTAATCCTTCTGGTATAGTTTCGAACGTTAAGCGCATCGGCGCCTTTAGATTGTAGTAAACGTAGATGGTTGAATTGGGTGTTTATAAATGTGATGTGAAAGCCTCTAGAATGAAATGAAGTAGCTTTGCTAATTGCATGAATGCATTAAGATGGCCTTGTGCTGGGAATGGAATACATACGGCGTGTGGAGGTTTCTCGGTGGCACCGACGACTGTTGAATGTCGCTTTGCAATGCACAGGAAATTGTATAGCTATGTTTTAGGGTTTTATCCCCAAATGATCCATTTTGGGGTCAAAGTAAGATTTTAACCTATTTTTTAAAAAACTGATCATTTTGACTCATCTGGTTACCTTTCATTATAACTTGAATGACTAAGCTTTTTTATTTTGGGTTTTTATTTATTAACTTATCAAAACCAAAAGCTTCTGAATTCTAGTGATCCAACATAATCAGGAACATATGGGATATTCAACAAAAGCTTCTGAAATAGTTCAGTCTTTAAACCTAAGGTTCCTCTGTAACCAAATTGTCCATTTTACCTGGTTTAAGACTTTTACCAACGATTTGGTGAGAAGTTTTGTTGCCAAAAACGTCGCCATAAGTCTTTAACAATAGTGATAATAATGTACGACCAATTGTTTTTGTTCAAAAAAAAGTAATAAGGAAACCACACAAAATACATAATTATTTATGGCCAACACAATAAGATAGTCAAATTTTTTTTCTCCTTATGAGTGGATCGACTTGAGTCGATTCAAGGGAGTTTGGACTTGACTCATATGGTAAATCCAATTTGGATAAAGTACTTTGATAAATGTTTCAAAATTATTATAAGATGATCCTCCATTTTTAGTAGCTTCTTCTACCTTAGCTTTCCAATTCAATGCATTTTTTCTATCTTCTTCCCTTTCTTCCCTTCCATCAATTCCTTAACAATTTCTTCAATTTCCTCTCTTTTTACGTCGTTATCGATCCCCATCCCGATCTCCCATACATCGTATGCATATCGACGATTCGTTTGTTGTTCAGCGAAAAAGGGCTAACAAATTACCGGTACTCCATTACATATACTTTCTAACATAGAATTCCACCCGCAATGCGCTAAAAATCCTCCGACCGATGGGTGAGATAAAACTTGGTCTTGTAGATACCAACTCGCTAATAAAGCTCGATCTTTAGTCTCTTCAATAAAATCTTCACATAAATAACTGAGAGCATCTCCAATGCAATGTGGATGTGGTAAAATAAGACTGCCACATAGGAAAAATACACATTTCTCAAAAAAAAACTCCTCAAATATTAATGTGAAGACACACTTTTAAACTGAGTTGGCAGTGGAGTGGAATACTATTGGTGGAATGGATGTGAAAAACGAGAACATTGTGAAGTTGAATGTCTAGAATTTGAAAGAATTAGACATTCAACTTCACAATGTCCTCGTTTTTCACACTAGTGTCTTTCCATTCCACCAATAGCATTCCATTTCATTGCCAACTCAACTTAAAATTGTATGTTCACATTAGTATTTGAAGAGTTTTTTTATGGAAAGATGTGTATTTTTTCTATGTGGCAGTCTTATTTTACCACATCCACATTGCATTGGAGATGCTCTGAATTAGGCTCCATTTTATCTAACCATAAAAATGTGCATTTACTATTAGCTAATCCCCATGCAAATTCTTTCAGTTGTTGGTCGGTCATAACAGTTATACTACCAAAATTCACGTAAATAACTGAATTAGGCTCCATTTTATCTAACCATCATAGACATTTTGAGTCTTCTTTCCATAGACTTGACCGAGTTGACTTCAGTTGACTTTCTGGTAGGTCTCGACCGAGAATCATCGATAGGGCACCGATAGTATAAATATTACGAGGGAATATGGATGAGATTGCATCTAAAACTTCGTGTTCTAAATCATGGAACGTATTGAAAATGATCGTCGATGCCTTCAAACAGTTTTGTGCTTCATTTCCCATGAAATTAAGCAAGATATCATTAGGATCGGTCGTTTTGATAAAACTCGGCATGTCTTTAAGCTTCATATTTTTCATACCCGGTACAGAATCGACAACGGTTTCAAGATAGCCGTTGGTAAGGCAATTTTCACCTGTGAATACAAAAATTAAGAAAGAAAAAATGATCGATTTGTTTAATTACACCCAAAGGACATATAGTGCAAAGGATTCATTTAAGATTACTGTAAAAAGCAAACCTCGACCCTGTAATTTGGGTCCGGAATCTATTTAGGAAGGAAAATTGGTTTTCTAAAGAAACCTAGGCTAAGACAAATTGATCGAGTGAAAATGTTGTCTATTTACTAATGAGTAATACTAGAGGGAGATTTTAAGGGAGATTCTGATGTGGCTGCAAGACACATCACTTAGGAGGCCCTAAAATTAAGGAGTTCCTACCTTGCAATTCACTGGGTTGGAAAAATTAGTATTTAACTTTTTGCCACATTAGAATCTCCCACAGAAATCTCACCCTACTTTTTGAGGTTTGGACTAAGTATCAGTGGAATCTCTAACAACCAAACTCCTCCCTTTTGTTCGGGGGCAAGGGGTTTGAAAGATCGGTAGAGATTGTGCGGCAGAAATTATGTCGTCCAGCACAATCTTTACCATTCCATTTTTTTTTTTTTTTACACATAGATGGCAAAGGCAAAAGGAATGCCTAAAGGCAAAAGGAGTGCCTAAAGGCAGAGAGAGTGCCTAACGACACGATCTTTGACATCCCCTTCCCAATTTATATTCAGATGGCACTCTCAATGCAGTTTCGGCAGGTTTCCCCATGAAACTTGCCATCCCTCTATTCCCTAATCCCCTACCTCAAACCCTCAAAAATTAAGATTTCCATTGTACTCGCCCTTACTAATAGACTAGGTCAACGACCTGCACGAGTTATATAAAATTAATACAGTCACATTAAGGTGTTGTTTGGTTTGGGCATTTGATCCAGATTTTGTAATTGAATTCCTGGAAATCAGTTCCTGAATTCATGTTGCTTGATTAAAACTGGCATTTGGTTAATTAGAACGGATTCGTGTACAGCTTATTTGTACATCGTTATTTTTACATTAGTTGTGGGGCCCACATGGTGAGGAAACAATGGCTAATTTTTTGTAAGAATGATCTACAAGATGAGTAGAACATCTTTACCAAAAATCATATCTTCTAAAATTTTTACCCTCATAAAAAATTAATGGGAAGTTGATTAAAAATTAACGGTGAACAACGAACGATGAGAAAAAAAGTCAATTTTTAATGAGACTACCAGTTTTAGAGTGATTTGATTTTTGGTGAGGATGATCTACAAGGTGAAGAGAACATTATCAAAAAATATCAGCCCTTAGATCAACAGAATGTGGGCCCCACATGCCACTGTACATATAAAATGTACAAATAACACTGTACTCTGATCCGAACTCTTTGTTAATATATATAATTTGTTTATTTTTTATTTCGAAGAATAACTTCGTCATTTATGTAAATTGTAAATCAATTCCTAGAATTCATTTCAATTGCATTGCTAGAACAATACAATTAATTAGACCTTTTGGAGGTAATTGATTTCCCTCGGAATTGAATTCACAAAAAATCCTTGATTCACACCAAGCAACGATCCAAATGATCGAAGCTCAGACCGACGACACATAAGTATCCTCACGAGGTGGATTTTATCATTAATTCCCTAAAAAAAATAAATATATATGGAAAATATATAACTGAAAAATAAGTAATTAACAAAAGTATGTATTGTACCTTTAAGGGGTACAAGACCCTTTTTTTATGAGCTCATGATAATGTAGAAACCCCATGAAGCCACACACTGATGCGGTCCAAAACTGAACCCCCGGAACCCCTAGTTCCTCGGCAGCTCTGACACCGAAACTCATACTCCCATCAGAAATTATGCAACTTACTAGAGGTATTTCTGGTGAAGAATTAAGCTTATTCTTAACCAGATCTAGAAATGGAACCAAACAATTCTTTCGAAGTGAATCACACAATGAAGGGACATCTTGGGTGGCGTCACGATCCGACGGTGGTAATCCATCTGGTATAGTTTTGAATTGGAAATTTTCGTGGCCGTTAAGCGCATCGGCGCCTTTAGATTGTAGTAAACGTCGATGGTTGAATTGGGTGTTTATTAATGTGATGTGAAAGCCTCTAGAATGAAATGAAGTAGCTTTGCTAATTGCATGAATGCATTAAGATGGCCTTGTGCTGGGAATGGAATGCATACGGCGTGGGGAGGTTTCTCGGTGGCACCGATGACTATTTCCATTTTTTTGCTACCGTAGAGTATCAAAAAAAAAAGTTAAGTCATATTAAATATCAATAATAACAACTATATATTATTTATTTTAAACGATTCAGTGTGGCACAGTGCAGTTTTATACAATATAAAACACAATGAAAATTCGACGTGTCGGCTGTGCTTGGGATGAATTTGCGCCAAAATTTACAGCCTAAAATTATATTAAATGTATTTTTGTTGTGATTGTATAAATTCAATCATTACATTAAATTAAAGTGGGTCTTATGTAAATTGAAAATTTAGTCAAAAACTCCGACTTGAAAAATATTTTAGGATTTAGCTTAATGAATGTTTTGTTTTAGTCTAAGGCCCTAGGTAACCTATACTCTCATAAATTTGTTGAAATAGGATGTGATTATTTGTAGTTAAAAAAATAACTGAACTTATGCACACCTTATTTTGTCAAATTCATATGAAGGCCCACTATAAATTAGTATAATGATTGCAATTAAACGTACATCTACAATTAAAATACATTCAATAGAATTTAAGGGATGTCAATTTTTGTAAAAATTTGTCAAATACCAAGCACATCCATCATAACCAGATTTTATGTATTTATTACAAGCCCAAAAGGTAACGATGGTGTTGGATATAAAATGGGCGGACAAAATCATATCCCTAAAAGTAATAAATAATTTAGAACATATCACATGCAATGAAAGAAATTATTAAGTTTGTGGGCATCCAACTCAAAACTAATTGACAATGAGTGATGTGACCCAAGATCATTATATAGCCCCCTCACGTGTGGCGGAGAGCACGTGTAGCCGTTGGGCTTATCACGTATGGGACTGAGATACCATATTAAATTTGTGGTCATCCAACTCAAAACCAATTGACAATAAGTGGTGTGACCCAGAATCATTATATATTGGGTTTGTTAGGCTCTCATATCCTACGTCGGACTATTCTGATTCGAAATAACGAAAAAAAAAAAACAAGGAATCAAAAGATTCTCCTTTGCTATATTATATTAATTAATAATTACCTATATTTTATATTTTATATAATTGAAAATTAACCTCGAAACTCGATCTATCCGATTAAAAAAATCAATGGAATTTCATTTAAAAATGTACATATATATGCCTCTGGACAACTGGGTTAATTTAGTGGCTGGAGGCGTGTTTTCCATTTCATTTAACAGACCAGGGCTTCAAATCTCACCATTCTGAACTGTTGCCAAAAACACTCATGACGATTGCATTCTCAACCATTACCTACCTAATGAGTAACGTCGATGGTTTATTAAAGCTGACTCTATAAGTGATAAACAAGGACAGTTTTTTGCTATAAATGGCTAAATGCTGTAACAGCGACGGTATCTATACTAAATATCTATTTCAGCGACGGTTGTAATCTTTTAGCAACGGTTTAAATGTTTCCCAAACGCGTCGCTGTAGGTCTTTAACAACCGTGGTAATTATGTGACGACTAGACAGAGTTTCGAGTTGATCATGATAATAATTTTTTTGGGCAAATTACATCTTTGATCAATCTATCAAAATTATTATAAGATGATCCTCCATTTTTAGTAGCTTCTTCAACCTTACCTTTCCAATACATCAAAGCCATGTCCCTCGTCTTCTTCCCTTCCATCAGTTCCTTAACAATTCTTTCAATCTTCTCTCTCTTTGCATCGCTATCTACCTCGACGCCGATCCTCCATACATCGCAAGCATATCGACAATTTGTTTGTTGGTCAGCGTAGAACGGCCAACAAATCATTGGTACTCCGTTACATAAACTTTCCAACATAGAATTCCATCCACAATGTGTCAAGAATCCTCCTATAGCTGGGTGCGATAAAACTCGATCTTGTGGGCACCAACTCGTTAAGAATCCTCGATCATCTTTCGTGATCTCATCGAAGAACCCTTCCGGTAAAATCGCCGAATAACCCGTCACGACGTCCGGTCGAATGATCCACAAAAATGTATGGTTACTATTAACTAGTCCCCATGCCAATTCTTTTAGACGTTGATCACTTATAACAGTGAAACTTCCAAAATTCACATATAGAACTGAATTTGGCTCCTTTTTGTCTAACCATAATAAGCAATTTGAGTCTTCTTTCCATAGACTACTTGATCTCATAATTGACTTCATTAATGGAGTTTCCTGTACTAGGTCTTCTTCTTCTTCTTCTTCGCCATCTAGCATCATCGAAAGCGGCCCAATAGTATAGATTTTGATAGAGAATTTGGATGAGATTGCATCCAAAACTTCGTTTTCTAAGACATCGAATGTGTTAAAGATTATGGCCGATGCATTCAAACAGTTATATGCTTCCTCTCCCATGAAATTAAGCATGATATCGTTAGGATTAGTCGTTCTGATAAAACCCGGTATGTCCTTGAGCCGGAGATTTTTCATACCCGATATCCAATCGATGACAGTGTCAAGATATCCATTGGTAAGACAATTTTCATCTGCGAAAATGAGCGTGTGAGAAGCACAAAGAATTTCATCTCGTATTCAAATTGGTAAAATATTCATGATGATTTATTTATTACTCCTAATTTATTCTTACACTCAACTTACATCCACCTACTATGAAGATGATCTAATGGATATTATTTCTATTGAGAATTTTCTCATCATCATCATGTAAATTATCTTTAAATAAGAATCACATTGTTCTAAAATTTTTAATTACATATCATGACTGAAATTTTAAACATTCTAAAGTCACCATCTGTTTTACAGTTAATTTTAAACCAAATTGAAAATTTTAGAACAATGAAGATTTTGTCAAGATAATTACATGATTAAAAAAAAAAAAAGATTATCCTAACAAAAAATAAATTCTTAAATCTTCTTCATATGTCTCTATAAAATATCTAAGGGGACCCCTTCAGCTGCTCATCTAAGTGGACCCCTTGAGCTGCAGACCCACCGTCAACTTGGGGAAACGGATATTTTTGCCCAACATTTTACAAAATACCCCGTGGTTTTGAACATCCCACAACAAATTAAAATAATAATAATAATAATTTGTCTGAATTTTCAAAATCGATAAAGTTATTTTGTAAAATCAGACAATAAAAAAAAATTAGTACTTCGTGAAAATAAAAGAAATTAAATTATCAGAATTACTACGCACCTTTGAGGGGAACAAGACCTCTGTTTACGAGCTCGCCAAGATGTAAACATCCCATGAATCCACAAGCCGACGCAGTCCATAACTGAACCCCCGGAACACCAAGTTCTTCGGCAGCTTTGATACCGAAACTCATAATTCCATCTGAAATTATACAACTTACTTGAGGTATATCAGATGAAGAATTAAGCTTGTTCTTAACAAGATCTACCAAAGGAGCCAAGCAGTTTTTTCTAGTTGATTCACACAAGGCACGGATATCCTGGGTTGCGTCACGATCCGATGGTGGTAATCCATCCGGTATAGTTTCAAACCGGAAACCATCATGGCCGTCGAGGGCGTCGCAACCTTTGGACCTTAAGAAACGTCGATGGTTGAATTCAGTGTTCACAAAAGTGATATGAAAGCCTCTAGAGTGAAGTAGTTTTGCCAGTTGCATCATTGGATTAATATGGCCTTGTGCTGGGAACGGTAAGCATAACGTGTGGGGTTTCTCGGTGGCACCGATGAGGGTTTCCATTTTTTGCTACTATAGATAATAATCAGAGAAGTTAGATGGGTCTTCCTCCAGCTACAGTGTTTATTTTATTTTATTTTATAGAAGTAGAAGAAGAAGAGTTGAATAATGAGGGCATCAACTACAATAAACAAATGCATTAGTTTGATCAATTAACATAATTAATCTCCACTCATGTACGAGTCGATCAAGACCGTCGAATTTTTCTACTTTGTAGATGATCACTCAACTGGATTTGATCCTCATATCTAATTAAAAAAAATAAAAAATTTGACAATAAAAAATGCTTCACCAATTTTATGGCATCCTAGGATGAATTATTGATATATATATATATTATAAAAGGAGAAGGAAAAAAAAAGAAGAAGCATGGAATCATAAGATTCTCTTTTGATTAAATAAAATTTACCTATAAGAATGAAAGAAACCCTGAAAAAGCTCCCTGGACACCAACGACAAGTACACTGACCATGCAATATATTTAAAATTATCAATATCAAATCAATAAATCACAACTGTTGATGCCCTTCTATTTCACATGTTATGAGGTCATTATTTCCTTGAAATGTGTGCAAAGATTTTTTTGATTTGAACCCAATTGAATCCTAAATTACGATTCAAATTGAAGCCAAGGGCTCGTTTGGTTTGCCATACAAAAACTTATTTTTAAAAACTAATTTACACTTAAATTAAACTATATATTGTATAACATCTAAAATTACATTTTTATTTTCCTGTAAAGTTCTATATGATTTAATTGAAAACACATAAAATAATATTTTTTTTGTTTTACAAAATTCTATATGATTTTATAATAAATCTTGAAACAGTTTTAGATGTAGTACAAGATGTATATTATTATAAGTATAAATTAATTTTTAAAAACTAGTTTTTAGATCAAGAACCAAATGGGCCCTAAATTTGTCCAAAATCCAAGCCTATTTGGTCCATGGTTTAGGCCCAAAAAATAAGCCCAAGACAAACTGAAAAGCCTATCCAATTCGACCTATGGATCGGTCCAAGTCCACCAAAACCTGGTCTGAAATTCGGCCAAAATAATGAAGGAAAACCGAATAGCTGACAAGTAGGCATCTTATCATGTATATCAAGTGACAAATCAAAGGGCATCACGTGACTTTATCAACCTCTGATTTGTATACAAAGGTAATCGCCGCAGCATTACTCCTCGCTAATAAAGAAAGCAAAAGTGCCACCAATGCCAAGTACACTTAACAAAAATCATAGAAAATATGTAGCTTATATACAGATCATACCATGTTCCACACACCAATTTCTACATACAGATGAACTGATTAGCCAAACTCACTTGCTATAGCTACTTAGGCTAATTTTCCCTTTAGTCAATCCTGCTGCCCTTGAAATTCTTGTTGAATAAAAAATTTAGCCTCTTCGACTAACCTTTTTACGACTTCACCAGCAGGTAGGATCTCCTTGATGAGGCCAACACCTTGCCCAGCATACATCACCATGCTCTCAATGTCACCCTTTGTTGTCATGTTTGGAACGGTGCCAGCATAACGGTGTACCTCTTTCTCCTAATGCAAAAACGATAAGTAATTAAGAATCTAACTTCACATTGAAAGACAGTTTCAAATTACTTGCGGGAGGCTAAGGTTGATATATATGTTCTGTGTTTAGCTCTTATAGTGACTAAGATGTTGGGTTACTTCCCACAAACCAGAGATTATATTTACGCAGCAGAAAACATAATAGGGTTTAAAAATTAATCTCTAATTCATGTAGGATCTTTCAACTGTTAATAGGGATCTTTAAAATAGTTTAGTTGCTTACCTTCAACGCTTAATCCAACAAACTTGAATATTAGAAGGCTTCAACTAGTTGCTCCAATCCTCCTACTGTAGATCACCAAGCTTTAGAATTAGAAAGAGAAGGAGAGGAGAGTGAAAGTGGCGGCACACAATAGGGGTGCTCCTTGTGTGTGCCGCCCCTCCCTATTGGTATATATAGGGAGGTCTCCTACTCTTTCTAGAATCCGAGTCTAATTAGGTCTCTAGGGTCCCACAACTTTCAGCTAATATTTTATTTAATATTTAGTTCTTATGTCTCACATAATTAAATAATAATAAAATAATCACAAATTAGTCCACCACACTTTTGTGACTGAATACTCTGATAGTTGTAGTATTTATAAATAAACCCTTCCTCCATTGTACTTGCATTCAAACCCTCCACTGTAAACCGATATTCATAATAATCCTTAGGTTAGTATTTTACTACCAGTCACATCCTTAAGGATTATTATATCTTGATCCTTGTGCCTCATTCTGTGCAGACTAATTATTATTCTAATAATCTCAGAAGAGATCACTGGCCAGTTTAGAATAATAATTCCCACAGATGAACAAGGGAATATCAAACTGAATGTGGATTTCATATTGAACTAAAATATTCTCACTCTGTAATTATGTCCATCCATCTTGTCCAGAATATTGGATCACGTTTACGTTTCTGACCTCACTGATTGACAAAACAAAATGAACATAATATACACGCAAGGTATATTTTAATTCTCAGAATTGAGGTTTAATGCAACAATGGTCTCCATGGAATTTTAGTTATTCAGTGACATGAAATAACAGAATTCCATGCTGACCAGTTCGATGTAAACTTGTTACATCAATGCATTGGACTTAGGAGTCAACACTCCGGTGACGGAGATATATCACACGATTAACCAATGCATTATAGTTTATTGTCAACAGAACTGTGATCTAATAAACTACGAACAATGTATTAATGAACTATATCTCCCACATGCAACACTTGCATGCAACTAGTTTATCTACGTAAACTCATTATTATTATCATGCATGCAAAATTAATAAACTATTTATTAACACATAAAATGTCGTTTTAATTGTTTTAGGGCATAAACCCAACATAAGAATGGTTGATTTTAAAGTAAAGTTGAGGATAAGGTCGAACTTTACTAGTAGCTTTTTGCTGAAAAGAATGGAAAGAATAATTTTCAAATGAATGGGATCTCTAAAAAATACAAAACTTTTGGTTCCCAAATGATTCCAAAATTAGATAGGAATGAAGCTTACCATGCCATGTATTGTAGAATGGCCAATGACTGGTTGGTTGACCTCGTTCTCATGATCTGGAAAAAGCTTCAAATCCTTAAAGAAAGGAGTTTGGAGGACCCGATGTGGCGCACCAGGCCACCTTGCACGGCCAAATATGTTTGTATACTTAGTATCATCTAATTCAACCAACTTCCTTTTGTAGATTGGATGAGCAAAGCTTTCCTCTGTTGCAAGAAACCTATAAACATTTGAAACGTATCTGCACAAGTTAATTAATGTTTCTGATAATGTTTATGGATGTAAAAGGGATTAACATAGATCCCTGACCTAGTGCCAAGGCAGATACCCTTAGCACCAAGGGCCAAAGCAGCAACATAACCACGACCATCCACAATACCCCCTGCAGCAATAATGGGTATATTTCGATCTGCAACGAGGTCAACTACTCTTGGCAAAAGTGTCATCAATCCATCCTGAACAAATCAAGGGCCAGAAGGACAACAAATCTCAAGGAATCATTTCGAAATATATTCACTAGTGTAAAAATGCGAAAAATCACTTCATTCGTCAACAAATACTTAGTGTGACATAGTTTGGCTCACTAATATCGATTAAAGACTGTCTTTTGACCAATGAAATACATAATATATATAACCTTCCTTGTATTAGTGAGCCATAGTTTGGTATCTCCATTTCACAATGGAAAGACCATACAAACCTCAACATGTTTTCCATTAAGCTATAGCAACCAATTAATGAAACTGAATTTGCCTATTCAAGTTCTTGAAGAATCAAATTTAGTTTTTCAAGGTGTTTCAGGTGAAAAGGGTATATAAGAAAGAAACCTTTACATAGTTATGATCTTATATGCTTTTACTCATTTAGTACAGATTTGCAGTTTTTCTATTACTCAGGGGTGATTGTATCACTTGACCTGGTAATCTTTACGAACACAATAAACTATTCAGTCATTAATGTAAGCATCAATTAAATCTCACATTACATAACAAGACTGGCACCAACACATATGGAACAGACAACTTACACACTCAAACCTTGAAATCAGCATACATACTATGTTATTGTTGAGAAAATATACCCTCGTCGTAGGTGATCAATCTACTTAGAGTTCTCTCTCGATTGCGGAATGCAGGATCTTGGAAGTAAATGAATGAATAAATAAATAACACTCACGAAGCAAATAAAGAAGAAATAAGTAACTCACATGACACCCAAGATTTATAGAGGGGTTCGGAGCTAGTCCTATGTCCTCTTTGAGCCATACAAAGCCAATCCACTATAAACAAGGAAATACAAGTGTACAAGGAGTTTACATTCACTACCTCTCTTCTCACAAGAGATTACACTCTAGAGACTATCTCAAGAGAGATTACACTCTCTCTATCTCTTCTCCCTCTCTCTCTGTTAATAGCTTAACTTAGTACAAATATAATGAAGAGGAAGAGAGCTTATTTATAGGCATATTAGCCTACTAAGACAAAATAGTAGCAGCTGCATGCACCTCCTTTCGGTGGTTGTGCAGCAAACCAAGACTAGAGAATGAGATTCTCTTTTTGACCAACTAATAAGGACAAAGACTTGTAGACAACATGATGCATGCATCCTTAAAGTCATAAAAGGATGCTCCTTAAAGTCACAAAAGGAGGCTCCACATCTACCTCTCAACAATCTCCCACTTGGAGCCGAATAAACCTCAACCCCAAACCTGCCGTATAGTATTACCTTTCCTTTTCAACTTGGATTGTCAGTACTAACTGAATCTCCTTGATGTGTCTCACATCCTTATCCCTTCAGAATAAGAGACCCACTGAAGCTTTGCAAAGCTTCAATTTTTCCACTATTACCCCTTTGGTAAACATATCAACTGGATTCTTTGAGCCAAGAATCTTTTCGAGTAATAACTCGCCATCTTCCAACAGAGATCGAATGAAATGATATCTGATGTCGATATGCTTCGTCCTGGCATGATAGGCTGAGTTCTTGGCAAGATAAATAGCACTCTGGCTATCACTATACAAAACAATGTTCTCTTGTTCCTGCCCCAATTCTACTAACAAGCCTNGAGTTCTTGGCAAGATAAATAGCACTCTGGCTATCACTATACAAAACAATGTTCTCTTGTTCCTGCCCCAATTCTACTAACAAGCCTTTCATCCATATCATCTCCTTACTGGCTTCTGTAACAGCCACGTACTCTGCTTCGGTTGTTGACAATGTCACCAACTTTTGTAACCGTGAGTTCCAACTCACTGCAGTAGACCCTAGAGTATACACATACCCTATTGTACTTCGCCTTCTATCAAGGTCACCTGCGAAGTCTGCATCCACATAGCCCCTCAGAATGGTGTCCCCCATTCCATAGCACAAAGGTACATTGGTGGAACCTTTCAAGTACCTGAAGATCCACTTTACAGCTTCCCAATGTTGCTTACCAGGATTGCTAGAATACCTGCTCACTACTCCCACTACATGGGCAATATCTGGTCTTGTGCACACCATAACGTACATAAGACTCCCAATAGCTGAAGCATATGGCACACTTGCCATATAATCCCTCTCTGCATCTGTTGTGGCGCTCTGCAACTTTGAAAGCTTGAACTGGCTTCCAAGCGGTATGCTGACTGGCTTAGTACTCTCCCTATTGAACCTTTTTAGAACCCGTTCAATATATTTAGCCTGATTAAGCATAAGAGTTCCCTTATGCCTATCCCGGTTGATTCTCATACCGAGAATTTGTTGTGCTTCACCAAGATCTTTCATGACAAACTCACTTGCCAATTGCGCCTTCAGATTCTTAATTGCATGTAGAGAAGTTCCAGCAACTAACATATCATCAACTTTCCAAGAACACAATCTTCACAAAAACTCATCTCAACTGATTTTACCTTCGGTAAATGACCATCTTTATGCAGAATCTTTATATTCTTCTCACTGATGTGTCTCAGTCTTCTATGCCATAAGCCGACGTCTTCCCCACCACTATCCACCGCTAGAGTAGGTCCTTCTGAAGCCCGGTAGAGAGTACCACACCTTTGTCCTCGAGCTAACAACATAGCTCCCTTTATCACTTTCCAATTGTTTTTAGAAAAGTGAACATCACAGCCGTCATCACAAACTTGGCCCACAG
This sequence comes from Macleaya cordata, assembly GCA_002174775.1. Classification (NCBI taxonomy): domain Eukaryota; kingdom Viridiplantae; phylum Streptophyta; class Magnoliopsida; order Ranunculales; family Papaveraceae; genus Macleaya; species Macleaya cordata. Next base: position 470,103 of record MVGT01004392.1, on the reverse strand, counting down.
AAACCAAGTTTCTTCTCAGATTTGGAACATGTCGGACATCTTTCAGCTTCCACGTTGAACAATGGCTTTCACGTTCACATCACCTTTGCCAATGATATCACACGCTTCACCATCACCAAGAAAGACTTGACCGAAGTACCCTTCCTTATAAGAGGTCATGATCCCCTTATTACCTGTAGCGTGGAAAGAAGCTCCCGAGTCTACTATCCAAGACTCCTCTACGATGTCCTCGAAGAGTAAAAGAAAACTCTCGGTAATCACATTATTGTCATTCACCATGACTTTTACTCCGTCATCTGCGACCGCAACCAGATTGACCTCCTTCTGTTGATCACCATTGTTTCCACCATTTTTAGCACCTTTTCTGTCTGGACAGTCTCTCTTCAAGTGTCCTTTGTTGCACGTCCAACACACACCTCTAGGTTTAGATTTTAATCTCCACCTAGATTTTCCTCTAGATTTATCTGAACTTTTGTTAAAATTCCTGCCTCTATCATATTGCATGTTCAAGGCAGAGCCTGAAGACGAGCTAGAAGCAGTATACCCTCGTTCTAGTCTCCTATCTTCTTCACCAAGTATCATAGCCGTTACATTTTCTAATTTCAATTTTTCATTCCCCGCCGAGTTGCTGATAGATGTGACAGCCATATCCCAACTCGTTGGTAATGAAGACAATAACCTTAAAGCTTTTATTTCTTCCGAAAATGTAATATCAACCTTGGATAATTGTGAAATAATTGATTTGAACCTTCCAAGGTGAACTGATACTGTCTCGCCTTCATTCATTCTTAAATTAAATAATTGTTCGCATAACATAATTTTACCTGAAGCCGACGACTTTTGATATAGCCTTTCCAAAGTGTCCATTAAGTCTTTTGTTGTAAAAATTTCATCTACATTGTTGTACACTTCCTCCGTAAGGCACCTACGGATCACGCCCACACACTTGCGATCAAGAATAGACCATTCTTCATCATCGAGTTTTCCCTCCTTTTCAACTCCACGTAATGTTGAGAGGTGGGTGTGGAGCCTCCTTTTATGACTTTAAGGAGCATCCTTTTATGACTTTAAGGATGCATACATCATGTTGTCTATAAGTCTTTATCCTTATTAGTTGGTCAAAAAGAGAATCTCATTCTCTAGTCTTGGTTTGCTGCACAACCACCGAAAGGAGGTGCATGCAGCTGCTACTATTTTGTCTTAGTAGGCTAATATGCCTATGAATAAGCTCTCTTCCTCTTCATTATATTTGTACTAAGTTAAGCTATTAACAGAGAGAGAGGGAGAAGAGATAGAGAGAGTGTAATCTCTCTTGAGATAGTCTCTAGAGTGTAATCTCTTATGAGAAGAGAGGTAGTGAGTGTAAACTCCTTGTACACTTGTATTTCCTTGTTTATAGTGGATTGGCCTGGTATGGCTCAAAGAGGATGTAGGACTAGCTCCGAACCTCTATAAATCTTGCGTGTCATGTGAGTTACTTATTTCTTCTTTATTTGCTTCGTGAGTGTTATTTATTTATTCATTCATTTACTTCAAAGATCCTGCATTCCGCAATCGAGAAAAAACTCTAAGTAGATTGATCACCTACGACAAGGGTATATTTTCTCAACAATATGTTATCTAGTCACAGACTACCGATTTAATGTTTGTACCTGTTATAAAGATATCTTATGCTAAGTATATCTATTATAAGTATAGCATAATAAGTGCAAAGAATATAGAACTAAATAAGTGTACCTATTCACCTTTCTAACTGAAATATATAGATGGAGGGCTGTTTTCTCGGGTTAAGGTCAGAGTGAAAGCAAGCTAGCAAGCAAGTAGCATAGGTAGCGCTGCTCTTCCCAGGAAGAGCCAAAGAGGCGAGGGAGATCAGGAGAAAGTCGGCCCAATACACCCTGATCGAAGGGAAGCCCTTTCTTCAGACCTTCGGAGGACCGTTGAGATGGTTTCAAAATAAATAGTTTGCAATTTATCCGATATAGAACACTCATGTCGATAAAATGATTTGAACCTGTTACTGGAAAAACAGGTAAAATGTCTACAAATTAGGCCTGATATCATAGAACCTCCCAAAATGCACACACAAATTGGAGACCATGCCACCAATCATTGTCACAAAGTTTCTAATAGAACAACAGGCTTATATGCTTTGGAAGCTCATATCAAAAAAGAAAAACATGTTTTGGAAATTACAAAAACAAAACCATCACCTAAATTCTTTATCATGTAAAAATCAAATGATATAAACAATTATAAAACCTTCTAAAATTATCTGGAAGCTCCTCTTAGGCCACAGAAGTGTTGATATAGAAAATTTTGAAGTTGTTCAGGTGTTGGTAATGTTCACTCCTTAAAAACTTTGGTAGTAAACTAAATATGTGAAACAGAGTGCATGTTCTGAAACCAAAGGTTCCAAACTTTATGAATAAAACCTTCTCGATTGGCAATGTTATATGCATCTAAATCACATGGCAGTACCTGACCGATGACATGTCCTCCTGCTTCGTGTCCTTGTACAATAATTGCATCTACACCTGAATTAATAGCTTTTTCAGCATCTTTAAGACTCCCAACCTGTTATTAGTAATATAAGTAAGCTAATCAGACACTTGAGAAGAAAATAAGATTGCTATTTTTTATCAATAAATCAAAGGGCTAATAGTTACCAAATAAGTTCCCCTAGCAAAAGATTAGTACTTGTTTTGTACTCTTCAATTCTTATAAAATCTATTGGAGAACCACTAAATCTGCAGAAGTTTGAGAATAACTCACTTGGTGAACAACCTTGACTCCTGCTCTGTGAGCTTCAACTACAAGCTCCTTTGGAAATTCACCCCAGTAAACCTGCAGTAAAGCAACCTTCTCATCCAGTATAGCCTTTATGTTTGCCTCATGTGGGAATGCCAGGATGACACCAACCCCAAATGGTTTATCTGTCAAGGTTCTTGTCTTCCTTATCAGTTCCCTCAAGTAATCAGGTGACTCCTGTCAAGTAAATTGGAGAATGTCAATAACATCACAATGTGAAAACTAAACAGAAACAAAAGAAGAAAGTTCAACGCATTGGGCTTGCAAATATATATAAATGTTTGAAACGGCAGGAAATAACTGAGCCACTGAGTTCGAGGGGAAAGCATAGCCTTAATTTTCTTTGAAAGAAGCTATAATCGTCCATCGTGGGTTATATCATAACTCTAGCAAGGATGGCTTATCTAAATACAGGGAAATTTTCAAGTAACTAACATGTGCAGACTATGAAGACACCTCACAAATTCCATGTTTGCATCAGTGGTGCACAAGCTGGACTGAGGGATTTGTCCATCAAACAGTTTGACTGCGCTCATTAACTAAAAACAAGCTATCAAAATTCATAGCCATCAGATCTAGCACATTCTGTTGAACTAAAGGAGGTATTATGGCAAATGGTCCTAGAAGAAGTTCGTAGATTAGATGGCTACCATAATTTGATTCAGTTTTGGTACACCAGATAGATCTGCCTGATGGGTTATCAACAAATAGCAAATGTTCAATACACACTTGGCTGTATAGAAACTATAACATCTCTACAATATCTATATTTATAACTTATAGTCCGTAAGACTTTGATTAAAGATCATCAATGGGTCCTTTAAATTTTAGCTTTCTATTGAGAAGAGTAGATTAGAAGTGTTAGTGTAAGCATTCTTTTTTTTTT
>MVGT01004392.1:440490-466227 GCA_002174775.1 Macleaya cordata | reverse complement strand
TTTTTTTTTTTTTTAAAAAAAAAAAAAAAAAATTCATGTGTAACGCAGGGGAACAAAAACTGTGAACTGCTTGAGAGGATAAATTTTTGTAAAAAATTTGCACATTGTTATAGTGAACTGAAATTATGGCAACTAAAGCATGCCTTTTTACAAATTTCTTTCTCTAAACTCAAGTGAGTGAATTTCACCCAAATGGGAGTTATTGGTTTTGCCTAATAAACCTAAAGATCTTATCACAAATAGTAGTAACTCAAATAAACCACAAAACCCATCAACAAAGACATAATGAAGATTACAACAAAGAAAAGTATTAGTAGCACAGCACAGAAATCACAGACCTCTCATTTCCATACTGATTGGAAACCCCAAAAAAAAAAAAAAAAAAAAAAAAAAAAACAAGAGATTAAATCAAAATGGGTCTGATTGATTTTGATCAGCAGTGAAGACAAATAGACAAACAAAAATGTATAAAAATTGGAAATATTGAAGTTAGAAGATCAAACAGACTTGAAATTATAAACTAAAATGGTAATCAAAGACTTTCAAAGGTGAAAGGTGTCAGTAATATTACAACAATTACACATTCAATTTCAGCCCTAATTGTTGAATTCTCAAACGAAAGAAAAAGAAACAGAAGAACAAGGATTAGATGTACGAACCCAATCAGGAGCTCTGAGTAGACCGATAGCACCGGCATTAGCAACAGCAGCAACAAGCTCAGGACCCGATATATCAGGCCCGAGAGGTCCTTGAACAATCCCGTATTCAAACCCTAATATCCCTCTCCACCCCATCTCTCTCTCTCTCTGTACAATTCGAAGAACCAGAAATGGTCTTCTGAAGACTACTACTAGACCCTTATCAGCAGGCGTAGCTGACGAAAGCCATTACCAACAGCAAGGATGTTTTTTTTTTTTTTTTTTTTTTTTTTTTTTTTTAATGGGTACACCACATTACATGAGTAGAACCTTGCTAGGCCCTTGCTAGGCACCCTAGCAAGGCTCGAACTCAAGACCTCACTAATGTGAGGGGACGCCTTAACCATCCGGGCAATACCAACAGCAAGGATGTGTAATGTTCCCCCAACACGTAAGTGATTACGTTGCATGTCTTTTTGAGATGGCTAGCTGTTTTAAGCATTGAAGTACGATCCAACTATTAATTTTTTATGAAGATAGGTTACCCGTGAGATTAATTTTTTTGGATCTTATAATTGAAGGTGCCCTTTCTCTTTTGTCGAAATCTAATAACTTTTTAAGGTTTTTCAAGGAATTCCATCTAAGAAATAACTTTTTGTTATAATTTATGGGCACACAGAATATATGTCGAGAGAAGTGGGAAGATGATATTACTTATTCATACACACTCATTGTACAAGATATATAACTCTTAGCATACAAACTCATTCTCTCTGAAAGTTTACGAGACATTCCTCTGTTAATTGTATCTGTCTCATCTCTCTTGTGTATCTAACATAACAAGGATACACACATATATATAGGGAAGTAGGGAGACAAAAAGGGGGGTGCATGCGTGGAGCAGCATGCTCTACACGCATGCATTCACAGGGATGGTGGGTATGCTCCCTGCATGCCCACCTACGCATGCGCTCCCAAGGAGCATGGGTTAGCAACCTGCATGCTACAGGTGGTGGTGGGGCAGCCACCTATATAACACTTTTTAATATAAATATTTATTATTTAATTTTGTATATCTTTGTGTCTTACTTTTTTGAAATTTGACGTATTTGTATCGTGTATCAAAGTTTATGCTTCCAGGGGCCGAGCTAGTAGTGGGCTCAACCTGGCTTTAGCCACGATCAAATTAAAAAAGAAAAAACACAAAAATTTTAATTGAACTTTTTTTTCTGACAAATAATATTTCTATGTTGAATTATATTATAGCCAATGGTAAAAATAAAAATTTTGATTTCCTAGCTCCGCCCCCGTATACTTCCTAACATAATAGGTTAGATACGTCAAAAAAAAAAAAACAATAATTAAAAAATAATCATCTTTTCATGATTGAACAAACATTGGATTTTGGTAATGCATAGATGAGATACAAATAATACTTGCCTTAATTAGTCACAAAGAGTAGGTAGGATGCTATATATATATATACATGTCCCACAAAAAAACCCTAAACTAATTAATTGAACAATAATACTTAACATGGAACCCAAACTCAAAACATGAGGTTTTGCTAAGGCATAGATTCCCAAAAAAACCACTTCTTAAATCTATCCAAACCATTTTTTAAAAGTAATTAGTTAAATGATTTCCACCATGTCGGCCGCTTGTCATAAACAAAAATGCAACCATTAATGGAGTTGTTGTTCTACTCTACCAAAATTCAGAGGCAGCGCAGATGACTTCCATTAAGGATTGCTTATTAAAATCATGATGATAATAAACAACTAATTTTATTTTATCTCCTAATTCCTAACCGTTGGATCTAAATTATAGTCTAGAACCTCACTGATTGATTTGATGATTATAACCATTAAATCATGTACAATTATCATCCATTATTGTTTTAAAAGAATTCATGTCTGCAAGTAACGAAACAAGCAGACGGATAAGAAGAATCATGTTTTGGAGTATTCTCTTGTCCAATCCTGCTAGAGGCCCTCTTCTCATTTGTCTTACAATGCTGCTATATTGGGATTCAAAACCAACTGGGTGTAAGTTCATTTGGATATGATCCAAGGGTTGAAATTTGGTGAGAACATTCTCCTCACTATCATGATTATGAAAAATTAGCACATTTTAAAATTACTAACCCCATAAAAAGTTGATTGGAAATCCTTACTGTTTTTTTATCGCTTCACTGTTGACTATTACTATTAAACTTCAATCAACATCCAATCAATTTTCGATAAGATTAAAAGTTTTAGAATGAGCTAATTTTTGTAAGAATGATCTACATGGTAATGAGAACATCCTTGCCAAAATTCAACCTTACGTGGGTTGTATCCAAATAGATCCCACATTAATTCAACCGGTTTTTCTTTCGGTACCAATAGCATTTTCCTTTATTTTAATACTCGGACAAGTTTGAATTGACTCATTCGAGTAAACTAGGTATCCTACGCAAAATCTAAGCAATGGTACTCAGCCTCCCAAACATGTACCAAATTGTACTCCTTGATGTATCTTAGAGCAATATATGTAAGACTTTCTTTTGAATGTATTTGTTGAGATATCACCATCTAAGGGTACAACATCAGTCTGAGGCTTACCACCATTTTATGCATTAATTTATAATATTTTAATACAAGATGTAGAATGCAGGTTATTATTTTTAGACTCATATTGAAATCTACCTGTGGGGCAGCCAATGGAAAACAATCCAAAGGCTGATTTTTTGTGTAGATGATCTGCTCACCGTGTCCATCAATCTCATTAAAAATCATATCATTTAATCCTACAAAAAAATTCGTTAAAAATTAACTATTAATAAATTTAAAATTTAAATTAACTTTTTGATGCGGTTAAAAGTTTCTTAAGAGTATATATTAGGTGAAGATGATCTTCAACTTTACAAAAAATTAGTCTTTAAATAATCTTCATGTAGACCTATGAGTATCTCATAATCAGGATCTAAGAATAAATAAATCAGTCTTTGAATAATCTTCAAGTGGACCCATAAGTAAATGTAACTAGGGTATAAGAATAAATTGGGTAGACAAAAAGTTAAAGCAGTGCAAATTGCAAGTGAAAAAAGGCGTTATAAGCCCTAAACCTTTTGATAATTAATTCTTAATCCATCATGAAATACCCAAATCAAGTAAAGTAAATCTAACAAGCGATCAGATCAACGATGCTCCAGTTGGCTGTTTCACCACATCTTTACAGTCCCAAAAAAAGCCTCCAACTCCAAGCTCCAGCTTGTTTCCTTTCAATATATTCCCAAAACTACCCTTATCTGTTGAACAAAATCTAAACAAAGAGGTCCAACACACGAGGGTATTTTGGTCAATTTTTCCACAAAAATAAAGACTAGTGGAGGTACACTACTTTTGCAAAACTGGTGTTGGCTCACATTTTTGAGTTCAAGTTGCAGAGCTTACTTTTGTGTCTCTTTCTGAGTTCCTTCCTCTAACCTTCCAACCCAATTCAATGAAAACCTAAAATTTTAATCCAAAATAACTATATAAACCATTCAAATCTTAATACCCAACATTCAAATTCTCATCTTTCATTCACTACACAGAAGATTTTAAGTTATTGACAATGGCTTCCTCCTCTGTATTTCCTCTGTTTCTGCAACTCATTCTCTTTTTCTCTCTCTTCAATTTCTCTCTCTCAACCAGAAGACTCACTGAGTTAGTTCAAGAACAGCCAATTCCATTAAAATACCATAATGGGCCTCTTCTTTCTGGCAAAATCTCCATTAATCTCATCTGGTATGGAAAATTCAAACCTTCTCAAAGAGCCATTATTTCTGATTTCTTCAACTCTCTGTATTCCTTCGAAACCCATCATCAGAACCAACCATCTGTTGCCAAGTGGTGGAAAACCACAGAAAAATACTACCATCTCACATCAAACCCTAAAACCAAAAAACCCACCTCTTCATTTGTTCTCAAAATGGGGAATCAAATCTTAGTTGAGAATTACTCTTTCGGTAAATCTTTGACTAGTAAACAAATCCTAGGGTTAGCAATGAAAGGTGAGCAAAAGAATGCCATTAATCTCGTTTTGACTGCTTCTGATGTAGCTGTTGAAGGGTTTTGTTCAAGTAGGTGTGGGACCCATGGATCTTGGGGTGCGAAGAAAAATAATAAGTTTGCTTATATCTGGGTTGGTAACTCGGAGACCCAGTGTCCGGGTCAATGCGCTTGGCCGTTTCATCAACCGATTTATGGACCACAGAGTCCACCTTTGGTTCCACCAAATAATGATGTGGGTCTGGATGGAATGGTGGTTAACCTGGCTAGTCTTTTGGCTGGAACCGTAACGAACCCATTTCGTGACGGTTATTATCAAGGATCGGCCGATGCGCCACTAGAGGCGGCATCGGCTTGTCCCGGTGTTTATGGGAAAGGTGCTTATCCGGGTTACGCCGGAGACGTTTTGGTGGATTTGAGTAGTGGTGGCAGCTATAATGCGCATGGTGTCAATGGGAGGAAGTACTTGCTTCCAGCTTTGTTTGATCCATCAACTTCTTCATGTTCAACTCTCGTTTAACAAAAAAAAAATTATATAATTGTTACAATTCTTTAATTTATTTAAATTTAATTTTTTTTCTTGCAATCAAATAAGTGAAAATCAACATTTATCTTTTCTATTAGTTTTGATTACAAGATTGAAGAGCATTGATTAAGAAAAAATAATTCAAGCTAAGAAAATTCATTAAAAAAAGTCTAGGAAAATAAAATGATTAGAAAACAAGATCAAAATCTTTGTATGGCACTCTAGGATCCGTGCCGAGGAAAAAACAAAACTATATAAGCATTCTTTCTATCTAAGACTCATGGGGTGCGAAAATTTGGGCATCTACAGGCACTATGACCTAATTTTAGACTGCGCATGTACATAAAAATTGTTTGGGTTAATTTAGTTTACTCCCTAGAATAATTGGCCAATCGGACTTACCCCCCTCAAAGATCAAATATTGAACTTACCCCCTCAAACTAACGGTTTCCGTGATTCTGCCGTTAGAAGGCACATGTGCGTCTCGCACGCTCTATTTTTGAGGGGGTAAGTCCGATTAGCCAATTATTCTGGAGGGTAAACTAAATTATCCCACAAAAAATGGTACAGAGTAGAAATTAACCCTGAGAGAGAAACCAAAATGAAGAGATGGATGTTGGTATTTAGGGATTTGATTAATCAGAATTCTTAATTACTTTTTTATCAGAATTCTTAATTACTTCTACTCCTTCACCACCACTTCATCTTCTCCATCCTCAAATTCATCATAAATTTTCAGAGAATGAGATCTACTACTCTTCCTTCTCTGTATTGGGTTCTTTCCAATGACATTAATGAATTGATTAAATCCAGACAAAAGTTTTAAAATTTAAGAGAACTACACTATAATTGACCATATAAAAAAGATAAAAATATTAACTAATTGTTTTAATTTACAAGGACAAACCTGAAAGACCCTCTCATCAAAGACACCAGGTGAAATTTGAAAAGAATTTGAACTATTTCCATCACTAAAAGCCCAAGTTCGACAAACAACAGTGATTCCTCCCCACCATCACCCATATCTCTATTTTGATTTCTCTCTCAGGGTTAATTTCAACTCTGCACCAATTTTTTTTGATAATTTAATTTACCCCCCCAGAATAATTAGCTAATTGGACTTACCCCCCTAAAAAATAGAGCGTGCGAGACGCACGTGTGCCTTCTAACGGCAGAATCACGGAAACCGTTAGTTTGAGGGGGTAAGTTCAATATCTGATCTTTGAGGGGGGTAAGTCCGATTGGCCAATTATTCTGGGGGGGTAAACTAAATTAACTAAGGATTGATTTGTTGTGAAATTGAATACACGTTCTAAGCATCACCCAATTAACTTTGAAACCATCCAATAGAAATAGAGCCAAATGTACCAAGTGAGATTACAATAAATAAGGATATAGTCTGTTGATTCTGAATTTTTCCCACAAAGGAAGCATATACAAATTTGTTGCCCTCTCCATTGAAGCATATCCAGCATTGGAATTGAGTTTAAAGCTGCCGCCCACGAGAAAAAGGAAATTTTAGTTAGGATATCTTGGTTCCAAACTGTTTTGTAAGGAAATTCCTCCAAAGCTGAGTGTTCTTCTGAGTTCTAGCTGTTTCAGATAAGAAAATTAGCATTATATATGTCAAGAATGCAGAAATTGAATGAAGTAATCTGGAAGTATAATGGGTGTTTCACTGTTTCTCTTGAAGCATGTCAAACTCTTTTATATGCTATGTTTAGTTACAGATCAAAACTAAAAGATAAAAAGATGAATATATACAGTGAGGATCAATGATTTAAATAGAAAAGGAGAAAGAGAAAGGGGAAACCATGATCACATTTTTGAATGTTTCGTTTTGGTTTCAATAGTAAATGGAAGGAAAACGTTTCAGTTTGTATTTGAATGTTTTGGTATTGTTAATGCATTGTTTCGGAATGCGTCGAAATGTGTAAGATTGAGGCCCTGCTTGGTATGCTTAAAAAATTCGCATCTGCAGTTATTCCCAGTCAAATTGATAAATCAACTGCTTAGTATGATATTCCTTTGCTAGTTAGGATACCTATGGTCCTGTTTGTCTATACAAACTACTACCACTACAGCTATGGTAATTTGCATTCTATAAATTTTTCCTACATACCAAGCAGGGCCTGAATGTCACAATTTTTCAACTGACAGAAATATTTGGTCAAGACAAGAATTTAAACCTTGGGGGAACCATAATTCTAATAGGAAAAAAAACCTTGCATGTGGGTTATCTCATCAAGTTAGAATAAAGTAAATTACTTTTATACCAACCCCTTAGACCAAGTTAAAAATAGAACAGTAAAGAAGAGAGAAGAAGAAGAAGAAGAAGAAGAAGAAGAGAAGAAGAAGACGTGGGGGAGAAAGAATTAGTTAACTAAATCTCTCCCCCTTATATCTATTATTAGATAGATTCTAATACAAGATAAACTAAAACATAGAAAGTAGTTTAGGAAAATTAAACTACTGTTGACGTGAATAGTAACCCTATAACTAAAAACTACTAAACCCTAACTACTAAATCTAACACTCCCCTCAAGCTGGAGCATAGAGATCAAATATGCCCAGCTTGTCACAAAATTGATGAAATGGTGACGGCGCAAGAGGCTTGGTAAGAATATTTGCCAACTGCTCCTCAGATTTCATATAAGGATATGTAATCTGTTTCCTTATCATCTTCTCACAAATAAAATGGCAGTCAACTTCAATATGTTTGGTACACTCATGGAACATAGGATTACTCATAATGTATGTGGCTGCTTGATTATCACAAAACATCTGCATAGGACCAGGAACCTTAATCCCCATTTCACCATGTAATGATTGGACCCATAATATTTCACAAATAGCGTGAGCCATAGCTCAATATTCAGCTTCAGCACTGGACTTAGCCACTACTTGTTGCTTCTTACTACGCCAATTAACTAGATTACCACCGACAAAGGTACAATGCCCTGATGTGGAACGACGATCAACACGATCTCCAGCCCAATCTGCATCAGAATAACCAACTATTGAACCTACTACCGTCAAGGAATTACCAGTTTTCTTATATAATAAGCCACGACCTGGAGAACCCTTAAGATACCGAAGAATTCGACAAACAGCCTCAAAGTGTGGTTTCCATGGTGTGTGCATAAACTGACTAACAACTCCAACTGCATAAGTGATATCCGAACGAGTTACAGTTAGATAGACCAATTTGCCGACAAGCCTTCGATATCGACCAACATCATTAAAAAGCTCCCCCTGTTCCGCAACCAACTTCACTGAATAATCTATAGGTGTGTCTACTAAAGGTATCAATTGGTACCCAAAAACCTGGAACCGAACCGAAACCGTTTTTTGCGGTTCTGGGACCTCACTTTGTGGATCCGATAAATTTCGGATCCATTTCGGATCTACCCATTTTAGATTCGAAATTTTTCGGATCCACCTAATGGGTACCCACGGGTACCCGGTTCCGTATAAATTCTATAATTTTATAATTTAATTTACTATTACATAACAATTTTTATTTTTTTAACTTTTTCTAAATTAAAAAAAAGAAACCAATGACTAATATTTAACAAATTTTATAATAAAATAAATTTTATAATTGAATAGAATGCGAAAATACAAAATACCACTACACCAGAATCGCCATTTTGTAACGGTTATAACCATTACTAAAAAATTTTGTAACGTTTATAAACGTTAAAAATATGGCGTTATAAATTTTTAACGGATGGTTTATTACGTTTATAAACGTGACAAATTCTCATTTTTGTCACGATTATAAACGTTAGTAAGCACATTTGTAACATTTAATTAACACGTAATCTTCTTTAACTTTCCCCAATATTATAACGGTTATAATCGTGACAAATTTGTCACTATTATAAACGTGACAAATTTTGATTTGCATGTTATTATTTTGTCACACTTCTTGTCACGGTTATAAACGTGACAAATTTTAAAAAATTGGGAAAAAAAATTTGGCACATTTTAGGGCTCCTGCATCTGCATCCACTGCACTAAAAAATAAAAATTAATCTTTTGAGATACAAAAAAGCCACTATCCACTCTTTACATGTAGAACCCTCATAACTGATACCACCCTTACAGAACAATTGCAGTAAATATGCGAAATTTCCTCACTATCCAACAAAAAACAATGGAAAAAATAAAATACTTAAGACTACAACATAAAAAGATCGCCCGAGAGAGAGAGAGAGAGAGAGAGAGAGAGAGAGAGCACTTAAGAGATGGTTCTTAAACCTTTCACCTATCCAATAGAGAAAAAAGATCAATGAGATAAAAGGTAGCATTAATGCATTTGTATTGTGCTTTCATACCATTGTTCTCATTCTTAACAAATATTAATGCATTTATACAAATATTTCGTAAAATCACCTAATGACTGATTCCTGACATAAAGTAATAAAAAATTAACTATCTGCACATGGTAAAGTTACTGAAGAATAAGAAACTTAGAAAACCCAAGCTTACCTTGCTGGGAACAAAATTCAGAAATTCTTGGTGATGAACAGGTTGTTTAGTGAAAATCTACAAAAAGAAATTTCCATAGATGTGGCAAAATTGTTCACTTGGGACTTCAACCTTCAGTTTAGTAAATTGTTAACAAAATTGAGCAAATTACAATACGTGAAAGAATCATGGTTTACTATTAAGGAAGTTGCAAATCAATGGGCTTACCTTCTTTAGTATAAATGAACTCAGCATGAATTTTTAAATCATAGTAAAAGAGAACATCTCAAATGTGCAGATCAGATACATGAATACAACATATAATTAGATCATAGATCTTACTCAAGATTTAGGATCTCTTGTCCTTACCAACAACATAAAGACTAAGCCAGCATGTGCAGTCTAAATAAATCACAGACCAATAAATTACCATAAAGAAAATAGAATCACTGATCATCAACCTAATGGATTTGATAGTGCACATTTCTCCGTCCTTGACACCATCCTCATCATCAACCCAAAAGAGATGGGAACATGCTTAAACATCATATGAGCAGGGGTCAGAGTTGCCCGACTATATGCTCATTATTGCAATCTGCGGATATGAGCAATCAATTATCCCACCTACCAGAGCGAATGAAAATTAAGCTGATAAGCAATTCAAAATTAATTCAAGTTGCAGAACACTCGATCCTCAGATTATTTCATCATCAAATAGGATTTCAAATTCAGATTATGTAAAGATTTTTATTCTATTTTCTGTTGTGGTGCTCTGCGGTAAAGAAGCTGTAGGTACTTTTTTGGCAGAAATTTCTCCCCATACCTCTAAAGTTTTCATCCTACACTAATATCTATTTGGGTAGTGAATAACAAAAGATGTAGAGGGAAATAATTGAGTGTGAACATCTATTGTTAAGTAGTCTACGTAGTCCACAATAATAATACATGAAAATAAAACAAATCAAAGTAGTGCTTACCTGGATTGGAGGCACCAATGAACTTTGTAATGGAATTCAACAGTGAGATTAGATTCTAGATCAAAAAGGCCTGCAACAATAGAAGATAATAAATAAAACATGACCATGTTGAAAGCTTGGAGCTGAACAAAAGGGTTGAAGCTACACCCAACTACCAATAAAATGAAGCCATAGATGACTACTACATCAGGTTCAACAGATTATGACCGAAAATGTGAAACCTAGGTTATATTATCTATAACTTGGTTAAAAACCTTATTTTGGACCTAACTAATTTATGTCATCCAACAAAATCTGAACTACTTCGAACCCTTTAACTTCAAAACAATGATTTTCAACTGACTTTCATTACCACCAGCATATCATTCAATTATTCAAATAGTTTGATTCCAAAAATATAAAGTAGACCAAAAAAAATGTAAGGGTACCTGAGATAAATACAATGAACAAAGTAATAATTTGAACAATGTGAACTGATTTTTTACAAATAGAAAAAGTGCGAGAAGAAGAAGAAAGCCATTAAACCTTGAGATTGCCTTTTCTGCCTTTTTTATAAAAAAAACAAAACTGATCTGCTTGAGATGCATGTATGCTCGGAGCTATGCTAGTTAAATAGGTCTAAATGTAAATGATAGTATATAGTATATGATAATGTTATGCTAATTAATATGTTGAAATGGGTTTTAGACATGACTACTGAGCTTTGGAGACAGTGTAAAACAATAGACAGAGAAAAGCCTAGTGAAGACTAGAGAAAGAAGGCCAGTTTAAAGCAACATAGAAAAATATTAGCAGGATACACCTTTTAAAGGAATGG
Organism: Macleaya cordata; assembly: GCA_002174775.1. Taxonomy (NCBI): domain Eukaryota; kingdom Viridiplantae; phylum Streptophyta; class Magnoliopsida; order Ranunculales; family Papaveraceae; genus Macleaya; species Macleaya cordata. The sequence continues at coordinate 454,756 of MVGT01004392.1, read as the reverse complement.
GAGAAAACTAGATCCTCTCCTTCATTGGTAATGAAAGAATAAAAATGATATAGTATCAATCATTTCCTTCACACAAGCTACTATATATGAGAACATTCAAGTGTGACCAACTATAAATAGAGAAAAGAACACACATTCAGATAATACAGGAACAAACTTATCGAATGGAATCCTATAAATAGCATTCCATGTTTTAAACCCATCTAAGATAAGTTTAGGAGAGCCCTCACTTCATACCAAGTTTTTCCCTTGCTCCTCCATATCAACAGAACTGCCACTCCAAATTGTTATCTATGTTCCTTCCAGTATTTATAATATTTTGCTTTCATTGATTCTTCATCAATTAAAATAGAAGAAATGTAAAGGAACAACAAATACTATTCATCGCTGATATTAATTGAATAAATAAGACTATATACTAAAAGACATCATTAACCCTGAGTGACTTTTAAGGTAGAAACATTTTAGAGTCTACAAATCCAATTCAGTATGCATATATTAGAATGATTGAGCACTTTTAACATGTACTAGTGGAGATGCATATGCAAAACTTCATGTCTATAGTGCAAAGAAATGAAAACAGTCCCTGATTCATGACCAAAGTTGAAGTATTTTTTTATCGGGAAATATATTTGTAAATATATCTTTTCTTAACAAGTCTAATATCTATTCTTAAGTACTTTAATATAGTCAGAGCAGCCATCAACAACACATGCAATTGTTCTCATAAACTTGTGTGGCTTTTATCTGTAGTTATTTTTTTTAGTTTTGGCTTCCGCTGTAAGCTAGTCCCTCAGGTCTGGTTTACAAAGAAGACTCTGCCAGAATTGAGTCTCTACTGTGGACAGCTCGTGATGTTTCATTTGTTGGAAGATGGGGCATGATCTCAGGGACTAACTTGGAAATTATATTAAGAAGAACCAAATTCTTGAAAAGAAAAAGTCTTATAATTTGTTTCTTAACAGCGGGACTAGTACAAACTATAGCACAATTACATGAAAATGTTCCTGTACAATGACCAGAAAGAAAGTAAAAGACATTAACTACAAGTCAAGATCATACCGTATGGACTGGTGTCCAGCGCTCACTTGCAAGCTCATCGCCGTTTGGGTCATCCTCAGGAGCATAGAGAATAGATATGCAAACTCGCCCATCAGGATAAACTATATAAACAGCAGAAAAATTAATAAAATAGTCCTATGGAAAAAAAAAGATCACAAACAAAATATAAGCAACTAACCATTGGGATGCCACATCTCCGAAGTAAACCTCACTAATGGAGGGCTATTTGGGTAATTGGATGGAAAACTCATAATGGCGTTAAAATAACCCACGTCACTGCAATGATATTATTTTGGAATCAAGAACAGAATCAAGAAACATTTCAATATAAAATTAAAAAGAAGTGCTCAGCGGGTATGCGGTGGAAAAGTATTGGCTTAAGCATGGGCCATTGATTACAAACAGAATTGGAAAATTTACATCCTGAAAACAAATTTAGGGAAACCATCTCCTGGATATGGTTAAATGAAACTACCAACAACTATAGAAAGCAAATTGGTGTAGAACAAGGAAAGGAAATTTCAGAAAGTCACGCCACTGGTGAAATGGCATAGATTGCTATAATTTAATTAAATCAAACTTCAAAAACCAATTCAAAGTGAAAAGTATCAATGCTGAAAAATATACCAAAACTTGGTAAGCAAGTTAATAGAAAAAAGAGAAAAACCCAAATAAATCATAAATCTAATCAAACAAAAACATACAAACAACAAACACAACAAAAATAAAGGAAAAAAAGCCATTAAACCTAGAAAAAATAACCAAATCAAAGCCATTAAACATAACAAATAAACAAATCAGTTGATAGAAAAAGTACAAATGGAAATCCTTGTACAGAATGGATTAAGCCCTAAATCAATTAACAGAAAACCCCTAAAATGATTTAAACACAACCTAATAACCCTAACCCTAAACAAAACCCCAAAACAAACCTAAAGCCCCTAAAATCTACTTACAAAAAAGGTTAGTGGTGTTTCTGTTGGAGGTTTCTGTGGTGGTGGAGCCTGCAAAACAACCCTAAAACTCCTGCAGCAAAACCGTTGGATTGTGACAAGTGAGATAAATCCGAAGAAAATAAGAAGAGTGTAAGAGAGAGGATAGAGGATTTTCTAACCAAAACTCAACCATATACCAGAGAGAGTGGAGATGTTGCGGTCGAGGAGAGAAAGTTGCAGATCTGGTTCACGCATCTGACGAGCAGAACGAGAAACTTCTGGTCCATCTCATCGCCATCTCAAGGGCTTCTCAGATGAGAACTATGGAGAGAGAAGTTACAGATCCTCTAAGTACAAATCTAGTTTACGCATCTGAAGAGGAGATCGAAAAGTTGCTAGTCCATTTAATCGCCATCTTCAAGGGTTTCTCAGATGATAACTATAAAGAGAAGTTGCAGATCTACTTCATCGCCATCTTCAAGGGTTTCTCGTATGAGAACGATGGAGAGAGAGGAAGGGAAAGAAACTTCAGATTTTTTTGAGGAAGAAACAAAGAGAGACGAGTGAAAAGGGGGGCGGGAGCAAAAAAAAGTAGCGCCAAAAAAGTAGTCGGGCGCAGTCCCTAAATTTTTTTTGGGGTCCACATTTATTTCTCACGATTATAAGAGTGATAATATTTTAGTATTAATTCCTTGCTTTTTTTGTAACATCTATACAAGTTTGTTACAGTTATAATCATTACAATGTTATTCACGGTTATAATCGTTACAAACTAAAAAAATTATGTGTTACAAAATTGCCATTCTAGTGTAGTGTACAAATAGATTTTGTGTGAAAAAAATAAAAAAATAAAAACTTAAAATGGGTATCGGGTACCCAGGGTACCTGCGGATCCGGAACCACCAATTGAGGTTCCGGAACCGGAACCACCAATTGAGGTTCCAGAACTAGAAGCGAAAGGATCCGGAACCGACCCGTTGACACCCTTAGTGTCTGCAGGAGTTGTGCCAAGGAAGCCTGTCTCAGAAAGAAGGTCAAGAACATATTTCCGTTGAAACAGACTTACACCAGTCTTGGAGCGGGCAACTTCGATGCCTAGAAAATAGCGAAGAAGACCTAAGTCCTTGGTGTGAAACTTCTGGCTTAGATAATACTTTAAGTCGGAGATACCTTGAGAATCACCTCCAGTGATAATAATATCATCAACATACACAATAAGAATAATAGTACCCACCGAAGAGCGACAAACGAATACAATATGATCAGATATGGCCCGGCTAAAACTATAGTCCTCGAGAACACTACTGAATTTATCAAACCAAGCACGTGGAGATTGTTTGAGGCCATATAATGCTTTCTTTAACCTACAGACGAGGTGCTCTTTGCCTTTCTTCTCATAGCCCGGTGGTTGTATCATATATACTTCCTCCTGAAGATCACCGTGTAAAAATGCATTCTTTATATCAAGCTGATATAAAGGCCAATCTTTATTCACTACCACAGAAATAAAGATATGAACTGAGTTTAACTGAGCAACTAAAGAGAAGGTTTCTGTATAATCCACACCATACATCTGTGTGTACCCCTTTGCCACCAATCGAGCTTTCAGTCGTTCAATAGAACCATCAGGAAGATATTTTACAGTATACACCCAACGACAACCAACATTCTGTTTTCCTGGATGTAAAGTGGTAAGTTCCCATGTCTGATTTTCATGAAGTGCAGTTATCTCTTCATCCATAGCCAATTTCCATCCAGGTGAAGAAAATGCCTGTGTATGAGACTTTGGAATAGAAACAGAAGACATGGACAAGGCAAACGAAAATAAAGAGGGAGAAACACGATGATATGATATAACATCAGTGATAAACACCCAAAACTCTAATTTAAACCCCTAAAATAATGTATTTTCTAGCCCTAAATTAGTTATTAATGTTACTAATAGATGTATTTATATGATGTAGGACAGAAGAGCCTCCATTCAATTAAACATCCAAATTTTACAACAAAAGTGAAGAAAACAAAGCTTCAGTGAATTGGAAGAAGGATTAAAGCTTGCTAATACATAGCATCATGGCAAAGATGGCTTGATGGTTAAGGTATTCTTCATCCTTGCAATATGTCTTGGGTTCAATTCTTGTGAGCTACAAATTTAATTCTTTTTACAAAATCCTCTATACAAGCAACAATCATGCACCGTGAAGCACAGGATCATCTCCACTACAACTCCACAAATGGAAAGAAATTAAGATTTTTATGGGAATTATGATGATTGATTCCAAATCATTCATAAAAAGGAATTATGCTAGCAATGCTAATTTAATTTCCATATTCTTTGCTTTTTGTATTTATTTTATTTTATTTTATTTTCCTTCTTTCTTGCCTTTTAGAGAATTTATTAATCTATAAGTATGTAAGAAGGGAGAAAGGAGGGGGCATCTTGGTTCTTGTAACTTTTCATCTACAGTGGTGTAATCTGAGAGGGAGGAAGAAATTAGAATTTAATAATATTATTTTGGTCTCATCTTGAATCTTTAATTTTTAATTATTATTCTCCATCCATGGAGAGTTAAGCCTCCACTCTTTGGTGGAAGGTGAAAGCTCTTCATGGTAGATTTTTAATCCCTTTATCAATTTTAGAATCTCTCTAATTATACATTAATGTTAAACTCTATTATTATTGCTTTGTTCTTTCAATTCTTATAATATAATCTTGATTTTATGTGCTTATCAAAGTGTGTTTGATAGTAAATGCTACTTTATTGTCTGATTTACTATGCTTACATCAAGATTTGACATAGAATACTTGTTTATGATTTACATTTGTACAAGCAATATTTTCATGGAGTTTTTTTTTTTTTTCATTTGAATTAATTTAATTCTAAATCATCCACTAAAAATTAGATCTCAATCTATTTTTAGTGAAGAATTTTTAAAGAGAGTTTTCTAGTAATTTTAAAGAGTGAAATCTATTATGTTGAGTTAGTAACCGGAAACCAAAGATTTCCATCATTTGATCATTTAATTATTTTCTTTGATTTTTAGTGTTAACCAACATCATCTCTAAAAATTTTTTAAAAAAAAAAGAAAAATGTTGAACCTTGCATATGCATAATCTTTGTTATTTATTTGATCTAAATTAGATTTGGATTCGATAACCCTTACTTCCTCTTTACTCATTTGTTTTGTAGGTTGAAGGTTGTAAAAAGGTGAAAGATTAAACGACGAATTTATACCTTTTTCATGGCGCCGTTGCCGATCTAATTTTGGAAGCATTTTAAGCAAAGAACATTACTGTGCTTATTCTATTTTTCTGGAATAGATTTATTTTTATTTTTCTTTGGTTGATTACATATCTTGAAAGCTCCAGTTCTTAGGTTTCCAAATCATATTTTTATGTGAATTTTTATTGAGAAACGAATCGGGAATGAAAGAATTAATCAACCATTGACAATCTGAAATTTTTTTGCTGCTGTTGCTGAAGTTCGACTGGTTATTACAGGACTTCTTCCTCATTGCTTTAACGTTTTGTCATATCAAAAAGAATCTTGAATGTCTTACCTTTCCAGAACATCTTTCGGATCTTGATTTGGGTTTGTATTGACATTAGAAAGTCCATTTTAGTATACATCATCAAATCTGAAACTTTTGCACGTTTTCTGAGATTTAAGTGCAATTTTCGACCAGTTCTCCTCTCTGTTTTATTTTTCTCAATTCTTCTGGAAAAAGATACTTCTCTTAGCTTTTCAAAACATCCTTTCTTGCTTAATTTTGTTAAGTATTGAATCCGGAATGATTTTTTAAGTGAAGAGGTGTCAAATCTGGAAAAATCTGAAAAAATCTGTAATTGTGTAGTTTTGTAAGATTTGTTCTTTGTTTTGTGTTATGTTCTCTAATTGATTTTCATTAGGCACTGATCTTCATTTAAAGGTTTAAGTTTCAGGTTATTGGACTATCTTGGAGAAAGAATTTGAAAGAACTTAAAGAACAATTGGAGAGAGATTGAAGAAAAAGAACCTGATGGTGAAAAATTGAAGAACAAAGACATTATTTTTTTTTTCTTTTCATTTTTTTTAGAATAGAAATTTTTCTTTTGGTGAGGATTTTTGTGAGAGATATACTTTCCAAAAGCAGTGTATTTTTTTTCTTTTCTTTTTGGACTGGGCTTTAATTATTTTTAATTTCTGGGATGGCCCAGAAAATTTAATTAGTTAATTTAATTTTAGTTATAAAAATCAAAAAAAAATTCAGGAGAAGAAAGGGATCGCTGGACAAAACAGAGTAGGTAGCAGAGCAAGGACAAAACTTTCTATTCTAGGTCAGTCGTACTCCTTGGGACGACTGAAGTGCAGGAGGCACTTCCCCCGAGTCGACTCAACCGATTCTTCCCCCACCACTGAGTGGGAGGTAATTTTTCGATCACACTTCGAATCTCCTGTAAGAAGTGTTTTTGTGCTGCCTTTGTTTATTGGTNTTTTCGATCACACTTCGAATCTCCTGTAAGAAGTGTTTTTGTGCTGCCTTTGTTTATTGGTTGTTTACTTTTCAAGAAAATATACCGAACTGCGTGGTGTGTGCTAAATCGAAAAATACTTAAGAGCGGACCTGGCTCCTTTACAACTGGTGGGATTTCATCACCCATCAAATAATTCCAGTTTGTGTGTAAACTTGGCCACATTTGATAAAATTAACTCAGATATTAGAGCCAATTAGCACGGTATTCACAGGACCTCTTGGAAAGAAGCGACTTTGGGATCCTCCAGTGAGTTCTTTCGAATTGAGATAATTGGACAGTCTTCTAGATAGGGGGGATCACCCCGGATTAAGCAAGCAAGTGTGCTTCTCCTACTACCTTATCTAGCGTGACTACTTTTTTCCAATTTAGCAACCTTAACTGGTATGCCTAATGTTTAATCTAGAAGAGAGTAAGAATACAACTAGATTCAAGTTCATATTACCTTAGTGAGGATTTTAGGTTTCCAGCAAAATATTAAAATAGCCGTGTTATTTGCCCACGTGTTGCATAAAAAATCTAATTGTCCTTCACTATCAAGATAATTGCATAATTGGTTGTTTGCTTATTTTTGTGTGTGCACATCATTTAGACAACTTAGTGGTTTAAGTTGGTCTTACGAGCATTCAACATATATTTAGAATCTAGCACAGTTGGTCAGTTTTGAGTTGATCTCAAACTCAAATATCTTTCTCTGGTGAATGCCCTGGCGTCGTGAACCCGAAAACAAACGTTTGTTTCGGGCACTAAGTGAGTCTCCTAATCCCTCATTAGAGAGAACTTTCCTCTTAGAACCTCTACCTTTGCCTATAGATTTTGATCTTTCACTAGAAATGGCAGAAAACAATGGTGAAGTCGTTCGCACTTTGAATGATTATTTCAAACCTATCATAGCTAATCCTCCCACCTGCATTGTTCTCCCAGCAAACAATGCACAAAAGTTTGAAATTAAGCCGGCCACCATTAACATGCTACCAAAATTTCATGGTCTTGATCGTGAGCAACCATATATCCATCTAGGGAAATTTCTTACTATTTGCCAAACCTTTAAGAGCCCAGATTTGAATGAAGGAGAAACAAAGTTAAGGCTTTTTCCTTTGTCATCACGCAGCTTCATGGCTTAATTCCATTCCTCCCAATAATATTACTACTTGGGATGCTTTAGCTAAAAAGTTCATGAACAAGTTCTACCCAATGTCAATAACTGAGGCAATGAGAGATGCTATTAGTACTTTTAGAGGAAAGGTAGATGAAGAGTTCCACCAGTCCTAAGAGAGGTTTCATGATTTGCTTATCAAATATCCCCACCATGCATTTGAAAAAGCTCAGTTGGTTCACTATTTCTCCAAAGGTCTTACTCCTAGGAATCGTACCATGCTTGAATCAATGCACAATGGAAAATTTAAGAGTCAAACTCCTGATCAAGCATGCCAATCCTTGGTTGATTTGGCAGAGGATGCACAAAATTGGAATAATAATAGTGATGACTTGTTTAGTACATCAACCACAACTAGGCAATCTGTTATGAGGACGGACCCTGAACTAAAAACAGTCATAGAAAAATTGGCTACTGGATTCGATAATTTTAGTAAACAGTTTGAAGCTTTTACTCTGTCAGCTTCTAGGAACCCACAACAAAGTCTGAACCCAGTAATGCAAATTAGCAATGATCCTTGCACTGTTTGTTTCAATCCATCTCATGCTACTCAAGATTGTCCTATGTATGTTGCCCAAGAGCCGTCTGAAGAGCAAGTGTTTGCCTTTAATACTTTTAGAAAACCTACTGCAAATTCATATAGTCAAACCTATCACCCAGATACGAGGAATCACCCAAATTTTTCATGGAGGAATAATCTTCCTCAACAACAATTAGGTAATCCTCAAGGTTTTCAAAGTAATACTGCTAGGTATTTCACTCCTCAGCCACCAAATCAGCAACTGGTCCCACAACAACAATTCTTTCAATCACAACAGCCTAACAACAATAGAGCTTTAGTCCCTGACCCTATGGCCAAGTATTCTGCTCCTATTCCACAAACTAATAATGCTGTTGTTCCAAACATTGAGGACACCCTTAGGATGTTAGCTCAAAATGCTGATGAAACCAATAAGCAGAACAATCAGAGAATGCAAAAGTTTGAGTCTCATCTAGATATCCTTGCTCAAAGTCAACTTAAGTTTCAACAAACCATTCAGGATCAGATAAGTCATCTCACAGCGGCTTTAACTGAAAGATCTAAGGGTACCCTTCCAAGCCAGCCTGAGCCTAACCCAAGAGGGAAAGGGGTCTATCATGTAGAAAATTCTTCAGGGTCCAACCAACAGAATGAACATGTTAATTCTATCGTTACCCTTCGTTCAGGAAAACAGATAGATAACAAAGTTGAGTTGCCACAACAGAAAGAGAAAGAAAAAGAGAAAGAGCAAGAAAAAATTCCCACAGTCCACCCACCCAAAGTTCAAGAGAACCAAGTCCCTAAGATTGACACTAGTAAAGCTCTTGTCCCCCCTGCACCTTTCCCTTCTAGACTAGTCAATAATAAGAAGGAATCCACCTATAGTGAGATCTTAGATGTGTTTCAAAATCTACAGATCAACATACCTTTTCTCACTGCCATTAAGCAAATTCCTTCCTATGCCAAATTCATCAAAGACTTAGTCAAGAGAAAGACCAACATTCCAAAAGAGGCATTTATAGCCCAACATTGTTCATCCTTCCTTCAGAATCAAGCCGTTGTTAAGTACAAGGACCAAGGTAGTCCCACTGTAGCATGTAGGATTGGAGATAACTTTGTTGAACAAGCCTTATTGGATTTAGGGGCAAGTGTCAATCTATTGCCATATACAGCTACCAACATCTTGGGTTAGGGGAGCTGAAAAAAACAGAGGTGACTTTACAGTTAGCTGACCGTTCTATTAAAATTCCTAGGGGGATTGTAGAAGATGTCATTGTCAAGATAGGAGAGTTTTACTACCCAGTAGATTTTATTGTGCTTGACACCCAACCCACAATGGGTAAGCATATCCCAATTATCCTCGGTCGACCATTTTTAGCAACCGCTAATGCACTTATTAATTGTAGAAATGGTAACATGACCATCACTTTTGGGAACATGAAAGCTGAGGTAAACATCTTCAACCTTATGAAGCAACCAGGAGATACAGATCTAATAGAGGAAGTTTGCATGATAGAAGCTATATCAGTTAGAAAGTTTGAGCAGTTATATCCTGAGGACCCTCTCCAACAATGCTTAGCTCACTTTGGTTTAGATTTAGATGAGGATAACATCATTAGGGAAATCAATAGTCTGTTAGACTCTGTCCCTATCTATGGAACTCCTAAATACCAGCCCAAATTTGAACCACTTTCCATGCCTGATGCCCCAAAAGCAGAAAAAGAACCCCCTAAGTTGGAATTAAAGCCCTTACCTGAGAACCTCAAATACTGTTACCTTGGCCCTCTTGAAACTTTACCTGTTGTGATTGCATCTAACTTAAGTGAAGAACAAGAAAAACAGTTAATTGATGTCCTTAGGGAGAACCAAAAAGCCATAGGGTGGTCCATAGATGACATTAAAGGAATTAGTCCATTAGTGGTTCAACATAGGATTTATTTGGAAGAAAATGCTAGGCCTTCAAGACAACCCCAGAGACGACTTAACCCTAATATGAAGGAAGTAGTTCGTGCTGAAGTTGTAAAGCTTTTAGATGCAGGAATGATTTACTCGATTTCAGATAGTGAATGTGTTAGTCCTATCCAAGTTGTCCCCAAAAAGTCTGGCATGACAGTAGTGCAAAATGAGCATAATGAGTTAGTACCTACTCGAGTTCAAACAGGATGGAGGGTGTGTATAGATTATAGAAAGCTTAACTCAGTAACTAGGAAAGATCATTTCCCTCTGCCCTTCATTGATCAAATGCTAGAGAGATTAGCTGGCCAAGCATTCTACTGTTTCTTAGATGGTTACTTTGGCTACAACCAGATTCCAATCCATCCAGATGACCAAGATAAAACAACCTTCACATGTCCTTTTGGGACATTTGCCTATCGTCGCATGCCTTTTGGCCTATGCAATGCACCTGCTACATTTCAGCGGTGCATGATGAGTATTTTTAGTGACATGGTAGAAAGGTTCTTAGAAGTCTTCATGGATGACTTCTCTGTCTTTGGGTCTTCATTTGAACAATGTCTACACCATCTATCCCTTGTACTTAAGCGTTGTCGTGACACAAACCTGGTTCTTAACTGGGAAAAATGTCATTTCATGGTTAAAAAGGGTATTGTCCTTGGCCACACCATCTCTAGTGCTGGAATTGAAGTAGATAAAGCCAAAATTGATCTTATCTCCAACTTACCCATTCCTAAATCTGTTAGAGAAATTAGATCTTTCCTTGGTCACGCTGGATTTTATCGGCGCTTTATCAAGGATTTCAGCAAGATTGCTAGACCTCTATCAAATTTGTTATCCAAAGATGTTCAATTCCTCTTTGATGAGTCTTGTCAATCTTCTTTCCAATGTCTAAAGTCTGCACTCACTACTGCACCCATTATTCGACCACCTAATTGGGACCTACCATTTGAAATCATGTGTGATGCGTCGGATTATGCTGTAGGAGCTGTTTTAGGGCAGAGAGTTAACAAGTTGCCATATGTCATTTATTATGCTAGCAAAACTCTAAATGGACCCCAACTCAACTACTCTACCACAGAGAAGGAGTTGTTGGCGGTCGTATTTGCCCTAGAGAAATTTAGAGCCTACTTGTTTGGATCTAAAGTCATTATCTTTACGGATCACTCAGCATTAAGGCACCTTCTCTCTAAGAAGGAAGCAAAGCCTCGTTTGCTCCGTTGGATCCTTCTACTTCAAGAATTTGACTTAGAGATCCATGACAAAAAGGGTAGTGAGAATGTTGTTGCAGACCATTTATCTCGTCTTGTTGTCGAGTCTACTGGAGATTCTCTTCCTATTTTGGAAACATTCCCTGATGAGCAACTTTTAGAGATTTCTAGTGCACCATGGTATGCGGATATAGTAAACTATCTTGTGACTGGTCAAGTACCATCTTTTTGGTCAAAATAAAAGAAGGATAAATTCTTAGCTAAAGTCAAAGAATATTTTTGGGATGATCCTTACTTGTTTAAGTATTGCCAAGACCAGATTATTCGTAGGTGTATCCCAGAAAATGAACAAAAGTTTGTTATCTCTTTTTGCCATGATCAGGCTTGTGGTGGCCATTTTAGTTCAAAACGAACCGCTGCAAAAATCTTACAGTCTAATTTATACTGGCCTACCCTTTTCAAGGACACCCATAATTATTGTCTAGCATGTCCTAGATGTCAGCATTTAGGAAAGATAATAAAGAGAAATAAGTGGCCCCAGCATCCAATACTTATTATTGAAATTTTTGATGTTTGGGGAATAGACTTCATGGGACCATTTCCACCTTCACATGGTTACACTTTCATTCTCCTAGCAGTTGATTATGTGTCCAAGTGGGTAGAAGCACTAGCTACTAAAATAGTAGATTTTAGAATTGTGGTTCATTTCTTGAAAGATTTCATACTTTCTAGATTTGGTACACCTAGAGCCATAATCAGTGATAATGGAACTCACTTCTGTAATAAGGTTTTTAGGAGCTTAATGGTGAAATATGGGATCACACATAAGGTAACTTTATCTTATCATCCACAAACCAATGGCCAGGCAGAAGTTTCCAATAGAGAGATTAAACAGACCTTACAAAAAACGGTAAATCCTACAAGAAAAGACTGGGTGCTTCGCCTCTAGGATGCATTGTGGGCTTATCGTACTGTATACAAGACTCCTATAGGAATGTCTCCTTATAGGCTAGTCTATGGTAAAGCTTGTCATCTCCCTGTAGAGCTACTTTCTTGAGCTCCAAACTCATGAAGTTGAGGAAGTTCTCCTCATGGATCTTGTTTATGGAGACATGATCTATGGGTAATCTTTACCCATTTGTCTGGCTGAAGACATTAAACTTAGCGCTTTAGGGAGGCAACCCAGTAATTGTCTTCTTCTTCGGTTAGTCTGGATTGATTTTCGAGTACCCTATTCACTTGTGTCTAATTCTTACTCGTTAGCTCCGTACCCGTTTGTTAGAATACAACTCTCTTTGTTAGGGGTGGTGTTGCTACATCACCCAATTTTGTAGGACTAAAATTTTGTTTCCACAACCAGTTTGGTTTAGGGGTGGTATTTTTCAATATCCCCACTTGTGTTCTCATTTTAGACTGGTTTTATTTAATTGCAGTATATATGCTTCATTCAGGCCATATCATGCACACAGGTACAAAATACTGCCACTTTTCATCTGAGGGATGACTATGCTAAAATTTTTTCAACCTTGTTCTTAATTTTTTAGACTACACCAGAGTTTAATTCTTGAGCTTCGAGGACGATGCTCTCCTTTTGTTTGGGGGTGGGGTGATTTATCAAAATTCGGGTCTCTTTTAAGAAATCTTTTTGGGAAACAAAATGAGCTATTCTTGGTTTTTACAATAAGTACCCTATCAATGATGATATTAGATTCTGTTGATCCACCACATAGAAACTAAGGGATGTTATTGTCCAGTTTTAAAGTTTAGCTTGCTACTCTAGTACATATAAGCATGGAGACTAAAGAATAAGGTAGAACCCCATATTCCTTTTTAGAATAGTTTTTGTGTGGTAGCTACATCTTGCAATCTGAGTGAAGAATGATTAAACTCCTAAGGACCTGGATGAATAATAGCGGAGACCTAAGCCCTGTGAGTTTTGAGCCATTCACCTTTCTAAGAGTTTTATGCTAACTCTGAGTCACAAAATGACTCAAATTTCTTGGATAACGCATTAAATTGTTGCATTGTCTCATTATCTTTCATTTTGGTCAATCACTGAGGATGAAATCACTTCAAGTTATGAGAAACATGGGTCTTGTAATCTGTTTGAAGCATGATCACCACACTTATCCTTGTCTTCACTTGAGCCTTTTATAATGATCTTCATGTAATCCTTTTAGCATCTCATCTGTTCATCCCACATTTACCCTCTCCAAAACAAAAAAAAAATTGAGAAGGATTGTTATGTAAAGGTAAGGGATGATGCTTAGTACTATGATCGAGCTCTTTCTAGATTGAAATCTTCTTCTTCTTATACTCCAAAAAAAAAGAGAGAGCGAGAGAGAGTGTGGAGTTCACAAAAGAGCCAAAAATGTGAAATAACAATAGAAGAGGAGCAAAAGAAAAGTTATTCCCCTTTTAAAAGAGTTGAGTACCTTCTCATAAACACTTTGTTACCATGTTCCTTCCATCCTTGACCTTGCCCTATTATATAGACTTATTGAATTTTAGGTGAGGTGTGGTGTATTGTAGAGAATAGATGAGAAGACACTGTGGTGAATAACTTGACATCCTCAATGGTGATTGGCATTCCTTCCATGAGATCAATTCTATTCAATATCCGTTTTTTTGTTAAATCTATATGTGAGATATTTGTTTTTATACTCATCTTCCTCACATATAAAAGAGAGAAAAAATAGAACCAATCTCAGAGTGATTCTTTTCAGAGTGGTATTTTCATAGTGAGATTTGAGGTTGAAGCATCTTTTCTGAAAGTGACTTAGGGATTCTCTTATTTGATACGAAGATTGCATTATGTTGGCCATTCACACAAATTCTGTTTCTAAGCTGTTTATTGAGGGTATCTCCTTACTTTGTACTATTTGTATTTATAGTACCTTTGTAGTTTACTACATC
>MVGT01004392.1:346803-439160 GCA_002174775.1 Macleaya cordata | reverse complement strand
GAATTCTCTGAGTAAAAATGGGAAAATATTGTATTAACCAATTTTTCTGTTTGAAGTTTGTGGGTGTCTTCCCTGTAAACCCTCACGAGGCTACATCTCGTCCACTAGGGGAAACCTAGGGGTTTAAGGGCTTATTGCATACGCTAAATGCAATCGAGTGGCCTGCGAAAGTGGCACATTTAGGTTGTACAGTTTGAATTTGTTTTAGTAGTTTTAAGTTTTAGTTTTGTGTAGCTTACTTATTCTCACTTTTTGCTAAGGGACCAGTAAAAGGCTGTTTGGGGGTGATGTGATAAGCACCCAAAACTCTAATTTAAACCCCTCAAATAATGTATTTTCTAGCCCTAAATTAGTTATTAATGTTACTAATGGATGTATTTACATGATGTAGGACAGAAGAGCCTCCATTCGATTAAACATCCAAATTTTGCAACAAAAGTGAAGAAAACAAAGCTTCAGTGAATTGGAAGAAGGATTAAAGCTTGCTAATACATAACATCAAGACAAAGATGGCTAGATGGTTAAGGTGTTCTTCATCCTTGCAATATGTCTTAGGTTCAATTCTTGTGAGCTACAAATTTAATCCTTTCTACAAAATCCTCCATACAAGCAACAATCATGCACCGTGAAGCACAGGATCATCTCCACCATAACTCCACAAATTGAAAGAAATCAAGATTTTTATGGGAATTATGATGATTGATTCCAAATCATTCACAAAAAGGAATTATGCTAGCAATGCTAATTTAATTCCCATATTCTTTCCTTTTTGTTTTTATTTTATTTTATTTTATTTTCCTTCTTTCTTGCCTTTTAGAGAATTTATTTTTCTATAAGTATGTAAGAAGGGAGAAAGGATGGGGCATCTTGGTTCTTGTAACTTTTCATCTACAGTGGTGTAATCTGAGAGGGAGGAAGAAATTAGAATTTAATAATATTATTTTGGTCCATTCTCATCTTGAATCTTTAATTTTTAATTATTATTTTCCATCCATGGAGAGTTAAGCCTCCACTCTTTGGTGGAAGGTGAAAGCTCTTCATGGTAGATTTTTAATCCCTTTATCAATTTTAGAATCTCTCTAATTATACATTAATGTTAAACTCTATTATTATTGCTTTGTTTTTTCAATTCTTATAATATAATCTTGATTTTATGTGCTTATCAAAGTGTGTTTGATAGTAAATGCTACTTTATTGTCTGATTTATTATGCTTACATCAAGATTTGACATAGAATACTTGTTTATGATTTACATTTGTACAAGCAATATTTAATGGAGTTCTTATTTTTTTTTCATTTGAATTAATTTAATTCTAAATCATCCACTAAAAATTAGATCTCAATCTATTTTTAGTGAAGAATTTTTAAAGAGAGTTTTCTAGTAATTTTAAAGAGTAAAATCTACTATGTTGAGTTAGTAACCGGAAACCAAAGATTTCCATCATTTGATCATTTAATTATTTTCTTTGATTTTTAGTGTTAACCAACATCATCTCTAAAAATTGTTTAAAGAAAAAGAAAAATGTTGAACCTTGCATATGCATAATCTTTGTTATTTATTTGATCTAAATTAGATTTTGATTCGATAACCCTTACTTCCTCTTTACTCATTTGTTTTGTAGGTTGAAGGTTGTAAAAAGTTGAAAGATTAAACGACGAATTTATACCTTTTTCAATCAGATAATAGATGTTGGGTGCAAGAACGACTACCTTTCCGTTTTGTAATAGGCACATCGAGGTTATCAATGATAGGAGGCGGTGTCGGAACTTGTGATTCAGAACCTACAGGATCAACAGCTGGAGATGGTTGAGGCCCCCAAGAAACAACCTTTCTTGTCTTGGATCGTTGGTATACCTTTATAGGAGGAGGTGCAGAATTTGACACAGTTGGAACAGAGTTAGACATAACTGGATCAAAGTTAGACGAAACCTTTATATGTTAGATTTAATATGTAAGGAAGAGGGTGGCGGGGACAAGCAGCACTACAAAACAGCACTACCAGCACCAACAACCACCAAAAATAGCACTAGCAGAACTTAACAACTACCAAATAGTAAGAAAATAATAGCAACACAAAACTTCCACCTTATGTAACCCAACAATCTTCATGCATCTACCATACAATCCACTCCAAAACAAACCCTAGATATAGATCTAGGATGCAAAACACCAAACCACCAAGATTGAGACACTGTTCACGAATACTATTCACGACACTATATGCAGCATTGTTCACGAGTACTGTTCACAGTACTATTGAAAACAAAAACAAAAAAATAATAAAAGGGAAGGAAAGAAATTGTGAAGAAGGCGGATAGAAGGCGGATAGAATAAAACCAAAAAACAGCCCACACTTAATAAACAAACCCTAAAAATAACTCATCAATAATTCAAACCTGCAATAAATCACATCTTCTAGTAGCCCTCTACACAAACTATACCACAAAAACAAACTCTAGATGCACATCTATGGTTTAGCCACCACAGAAAAATAACTCCTATTGTTGTTCCCCTACAAACCAGCAAGTTGGAATAGCCTTTCACCAATAGAAAAGCACAAAAAAGTGCTCTGATACTAAGTTAAAAGTAGAACAGTAAAGAAGAGAAAAGAAGAAGAAGAAGAAGAAGGAGAAGAAAAGAAGACGTGGGGGGAGAGAGAATTAGTTAACTAAATCTCTCCCCTTTATATTTATTATTAGATAGATTCTAATACAAGATAAACTAAAACATAGAAAGTAGTTTAGGAAAACTAAACCACTATTCATGTGTTACTGTTCACGTGAATAGTAACCCAATAAATAAAAACTACTAAACTCTAACTACTAAATCTACTAAATCTAACAGACCATATATGGCAAACAACTAGCGCATACTTATGTAGCTCGTTACTTTAATTATGCATTGACAAAAAGTAAGCAACGGGCTGAACGAACAGAGTGTAATTAAACTAGATTGACATATTAATTATCCAAGTTTCTTTGTTTTAAACATGAAATTGTTTGTGTTATAATCTAGCTAGGAATTAGTGAAATGAAGATGGACTGGTCTTTGAAGCTTAAAGTACCAACTTAGAGTAGCTAGGGGCCTGGCTTATCTGCACTCAAGTTCTACGATTGGGATTCCTATTGTTCACAGAGATTTCAAACCCACCACAACATTCTTGACATTGCTAACTCTTGTAGATCTTTGATTTAGGCCTAGCTAAGTTGATGCCCCAAGGACAGGAGATGTATGTGTCACTGAAAAAGTTCTCAGTACTTTTGGCTATTTTGATCTGGGAGTACACATGGGTATGCATTATGCATCTTTCTATGTTCATTAACATGGAAAGGCAAGCGACCCCACATAACTCTCTTCAGAATTCCAGCTCTGTCAGGTTTTGCCAAACCAAATAAACTTCATAGCGCCATCAACAAAACCACCATGGCATTACCCATGAATATAACATTCTTAAGTATAAGAACATCTTCTTTAACATCAAACGAGTCTGTTCAAGCTCCACAGGTTTTATTTGAGGAATGGACCAAATTAGAAGGCTTTGTTATACTTGAAGAGTTTCTGCCTGATTTGTGGGTTACTCATTGCTCTCTCTGGATATCCCAGAGTTAAGAATGGCAGAAGCCTTTGTGAAGTTTTAAAAAAATCAATCAAGGTTTTAGAAACTTCTTTTCTCATGTATTTGAGGGAACTGCTATTTCAGGTGGGTTTCCTTTTCATATTTAGTTAGGATTCCCTTTTTCTTCTAAGAATGGGATACCTATTGGAAGCTATAAATATAGGAGTAGGACATTAGCCTAAAGTATTCAGAAAAACAACATTGAGAGTGTGAGATCTCTTGAAAGAGTTGTGAGTCTGAAGATAGAGATAATATTGTGAGAGCAATATTGTAGAGAGAGAAGTTTGAGAAGCGGGCTAGAGATAAGCCTATGAGAGTAGTTGAGTGTGTGGCTTGCTTTGTAATCCCTTTGATCTTAGTGAAAGAAGTTGTTCTTTGCCGTGGACGTAGCCAAAGAGTGGTGAACCACTTAAATTATTTGTGGTGTATTGTCTTTTATCTCTTTTCTCTATTATTTTTGTGTTAGCCTTCAACTGCATCTAGCATGGCCTAGATTTGCCAGTTTCTGGGATTGTTGAGGCAACTGAAGTGGCATAAGTCCAGCCTTTTTGGGATCTCAAAATATTTATCTCCACCATCAACATTTGAAGATCCCTAATGTTTTTAAAATGAATTAATACATGTTCTTCTTGTGTTTCCCTTAATTTCTCTTCTCTTCTTTTAAAATGTTATGTTTTTTCTAAATTAATTACTTGTAATCATTTACATATATCTTTTGAAAGATTTAATTCCATCTAACTAGTTAAGAAATATATATTTCTTGGAATAAATCAAGAGTTCGACAGCGAAAAACATGGTATTAGGGTTTGTTTCTAACTTCTTTACAAATTCTATTTATATATTTACAAAGCATTTTAATCATCAATATTTTTGATCTTATTTTATATATGAGCCATGCAGATCAATACCCTGGAAGCTATCATGTTTTGCAGTAGTTGTTCTCTGTGGTCAAAAGTTCTGTTCAATAATCTGGCATATAATCAACTGCATGTAGTTTGGGCCCCATCAAATCTTTAAACATGATGAAGTTTGGTCCCATTCTTTTAAGGATCAATATCGCAGCTAGCTAGAATATACAGAATATTATATATATATATATATATATGCAAATCTCTTATTTGATTAGAATCATAATTCTTTACTTTTAAGCAGAGGCAGGGGATTGTAGAACTAGCCCAATGGGTCTTATTGATTTTGCTTAGTAATTAAATCTAGAAATCTTAAAAGTTAATAGTTGGAACTTTGGTGTGATTTATAAGACGTCTATTAATTTTATTTTTTGTTAGGATGATTCATAGTGAGGAAATCATCCTTACAAACTTCTCCATCAAAAGTTATTAGGTGGAACATAATTATTTGTAAAACAGATGCCTCCAAAAACTTATAATTTGTTGTTTTTTAAGGAGACAGGGTTATAAGTAGGGGTGTGCATTTCTGATCTGATCCACCCAAACTGACCGATCCAATCCAATCATCGTTGGATCGAAACCGATCCAATAATGAGGTCGGGGCGGATTGGTTTGTTATTTTTGAAATCCAATAGGTGTGGATCGGTTGGCGGATCCGGGTGGTCGAAACTAATACCCAACCGATCCAATCAACTTACCCCATATACTAAACTAAATTTGTAATTTTTATAAATATCTAAGGGTAATTATGAGCCCAAGTTGCAAATATGTGATAGTTTTACTAGACCCAACTATTATTTATTTTATTTTATGGGCCATAATATTAAGGGCCCAATTGATATGTTTAATAGGCTTGACCCAATAGCCTAAACTGACGAAACTAATCCAATCTTGATTAGGGAGGATCGGATTGGATGGGATTCACTGGGTGGATCGGATTGGATTGAAAACCTAGCATCCAATCATGCATTGGATCGGATGCGGATCGAACCAAAATCAATGGTTTCGATCCGCTGCACACCGCTAGTTATAAGTTTTATAAAAGGACTGATTTTTTTTCCGAGTATCATCTACATAGTGAGGAGATTATCCTCATCTTAAGAAATCATTCCTTAGCAAGCAAGATTATCCTCCTTCATTAAGAAAGTCAAAAATAAATATTGTATGAAATTGTTTTATTTACTTGTATTATTTTAAGTTTTCTCCACCGTCTCAAAATTTACCCTTATTGTAAAGATCTGAAAATACAAATTGATTGAGAATTCTTATTGGTATTATAATAACTTAAGGATGGCTACAATTGAATAAATTCATCTTTTTTATAGGTATGAAGAGATATAATAGAGAATTCTACACTATTTCATATTATTCTATACACTTTCAAGAAATATCTAGGAGATTCATTCTAGCCTGACTCGACCTAGGCTACTTATTTGGGCTATCCCTTCTTTCTCGAAATCCCGAAATTAAATAAAAAAAAGTCCAATTGAAAGTTGAGGATATGGGAAATGCGAAAAAGAGAGCAGATTCTCTATCCCTATTTGTATGTGCCCTCCATGTGCCCACGCTTATTTTAGCTTGTGGGCCCGCATGGAGGGGAACCAATGATTGATTTTTTTTTTTGCAAGATTGTACCCCTCGCGATATAGATCGTCCTTACAAAAAACTAATTTATTCTAAGACATCTAATGCTATCAAATATTAAGAAAATAAATTGTTCATTATTATTGGTTTTTTTTCAATCAACATCTGATGGGGTTAAAAGTTTTAAAAATGACTGATTTTTTGCGAGAGTAATTTATATAGCAAGGAGAATAATCTAGCGGGTTAGTTCGAATCAAATCAATATGGGCACATGTAAATGAGTACTACTCTCCGCAAAAATGCCTTATTAAACATTTTAAGATAAGTTTTTCCTTAGAATCTCGGGTAAAAGGATTCCTTTGCATGCGGGTACCAAAAACCGATGCCTTGGGTTACTACACAATGTTCACATTTTTTTATTAGGGTTCACAAGGTTAGTTGCAGGCCCTCCTCTAAAACAGATATTTATAAGTTAAGTATACAATTAATAAAAGGAGAATTAATGACTTCTCAATTACCTATGAAAATTTTCACAGGTTTTGAGAAAAATTTGTGAAGGAACGAACCCCGGATTTGCACCTAGCTAATACCTCTGAGACTTTAGACCAACATTAGACTGATATTAGACCGAAGTAGACCAACATTAGACCTGGGGTATGATTTTGTGTACAAATCTGGGGTTCCTGTAGCAAAATCCCACAGAGTTACATATATAGAGGCAGGTAGAAAGTAAACTACTTTGGCTTGAGTCGTAGCAAAATAGAATTTGCTTATAGTGTGTTTGGATATAGAATTCATGTTTCTCTTAGAAAACATGAGTCTTTGGAAACATGAATCCCTAGAAACATGAATCCTTTAGCTTGTTTGGCAACCATAAAAGAATGCATGGATTCATGAATCCTTGGAAGCTTGAATCCTTTAGTTTGTTTGGCTGCTATTTAAAATTTAAGGAAAATCTCTATTTTGTTGTTTTAATTTTGTGGAGTGTAATCTGCATTGAGTTGGGTGCATACATAGTGAATCCTTAGTTTAGAATTCCAGCAAATTCTAAGGGGGGAGGTGGGACTCCAAAATAGAGATTTGCTGGAAAACATGTTTCCCTAGGAAACAAGTTTCTAGGGATTCTTGGCAGCCAAACAGACCAAGAAAATATAAATCCCTGGTCCCCACTGAATCCCTAACTTTGAATCCCCCTTCCAAACAAACCATTAAGCTAAATTATTAATAAGAAAAAAAAATTAATGGTTTGTTTGGAAGGGGGTTCTGAAGGTAAAGATTCAGTGGGGACCAGGGATTCATGTTTCTCTGATTTGTTTGGCTGCCTAGAATCCCTGGAAACTTGTTCTCCAGGGAAATATATTTTTCAGCAAATTAATGTTTTGGAGTCCCACCTCCTACCTTAGAATTTGCTGGAATTTTAAACTAAGGATTCACTATGTATTAACCCAACTCAATGCAGATTACAACCCATAAAATTAAAACAACAAAATAGAGATTTTCTTTAGATTTTAAGTGGCAGCCAAATAAACCAAATGATTCAAGCTTCCAAGGATTCATGAATCCATAGATTCTTTTATGGTTGCCAAACAAACCAAAGAATTCATGTTTCTAGGGATTCATGTTTCCAAGGACTCATGTTTTCCTTAGAAAAGATGAATTCTACATCCAAACACACTATAAAAAAAAATAGATGATTGTCAACAAGGCTTCACTCTAGCCCACCCCAATATAAATTTTTGGTTCCGCTCCTGACCATGTAGATCATTCTCATTACTAAAAATTAGCTTATTCTAGGACTCCTAATCCTATTTAGAGTTAATTAAAAATCAACTGTACAAAAACATCTAAAATTTATTTAATTTAGAGGAATGATTTGAAGGGGTTGGAAGACTTAGAACATACTGATTTTTAATATGATGATTGCAATTTAAACTTCTTAAAAAAATAAGAACTTGGGTGCTAACTAAATCTTAGGGTAGACTAACAATCAAAACAAATGTAATAATATTTTGGCTGTAAATTTAAGCAAATATTCACCTTATACTAGATAGGGCTTGAGAAAGGTGTCCTATTATCTTAATGGGAAAGGTGTCCTAACCAGATATGTTACATAGAAAGGACAAATGATGAGTAGTTGAGTACAATATAAGGACAGGTGTCCTAACAAGATAGGATTGATAGGATTGAAGATGCTACGTTAGTGGGGCCATTTGAAGTCTTGATATGAATCAAGATGCCTTTAAATCGATAGTTCAAATGTAATTGTACTAACTTGATATCAAAGATTAATCAAGGGTCCTACTACTCCTCTCCTTCCCTTCTAAATGCATTATTGGTTCTTAGCTTTATAAATTGTTAACTATTTTTCGTGTCACAATCTTGAATCTAAGGTTAGATTTATTATTTGAAAACCCTAGCTATCTACCAACATCTTAATAAAGACTATTTCAATCATTTGAACCAACATCAAATAATTGAATAATTTGTAGGAGACTATTAGAGCATCTCCAATGCAATGTGGATGTGGTAAAATAAGACTGCCACATAGGAAAAATACACATCTTTCCATAAAAAACTCTTCAAATGCTAATGTGAACATACAATTTTAAGTTGAGTTGGCAATGAAATAGAATGCTATTGGTGGAATGGAAAGACACTAGTGTGAAAAACGAGGGCATTGTGAAGTTGAATGTCTAATTCTTTCAAATTCTAGACATTCAACTTCACAATGTCCTCGTTTTTTACATCCATTCCACCAATAGTATTCCATTCCACTGCCAACTCAGTTTAAAAGTGTGTCTTCACATTAGTATTTGAGGAGTTTTTTTTGAGAAATGTGTATTTTTCCTATATGGCAGTCTTATTTTACCACATCCACATTGCATTGGAGATGCTCTTAGGATCAGTAGCAAATTAACGTGAAATCACCCGTTTCAGAATAATGATAGGCAGACCAACTTTTCTTACGTCCATGGTAGCTCCAATATTGCTAAAAGTACTTCTAGGATGACTCTAAAATAAAGTGGCAAGATCTAATTTAAACTTAAAAAAATAAAAAATAATTTTACACAAGCAGATCTTCACCTTATCTTAGAAGTCATTTTAGGAGTCATCCTAAGAGTACTTCTAACATTATTCGTGGTCGCTGATATGACCAGAAATGATTGACCGCAATATCTCATAGGATCCCATATTACAAGTTTTATGATGGATCGGTACCAGCAATAAAAAAATATGACAATTTAGTCTAAAAAAAAAAGAAAGAAACAACATATATATTGTACTTGACAAAAATACCCCGCAATAAAGTAAAAAAAAAAAAAAAAAAAACTCTTCCTCAAAAATAGAATATACGTGGCATCTTAGCTGGCCAAACTTATCCCCAAGAAACAGGTGCAGGTACGTACCCCCACTGTTCTGGCTATCCATGCAGACACGTGTCACCAGCTAGTTATCCCAACGGTGTGGCCCAACTGTACGCCAAGGTTTTGTCGTTAAGCGTTATCGTCAACTCACGGAGCTCCATAGGTGCTCCACATTTTGACTAACACTTGTACCCGAGTCCGACACGTGACCAAAAAGGTCACGAGTGGGAATGGCCCGCACCCCGCCTCCCCATTTATGACTCGCGTGTCTTTTACTGCCGAATTTCAAACTTTGCTGTGCCGTCCAACCTTCCTGTCTCATGGAGCCCAAGACGGGACAACCCAAACCCACTTCCATGGCTAGGACCCAAATCCTCCAATTAGCAGACCACCCAATAGAATTTCCCTCGTTCCACTTAAAGAGCTTCTAAACTCACTCAGGATTTCTCACCCAATAAATTTATCCGTGTGACTAATTAAATTCAAAGAGAGACGATAAGTGAGGGTCCAACATTATTCATTTTACATTCTCTCTCAAAATTTTATTAGTTTCACGTCAACGAATAAGTTTAGTGGATGAGAATTACAGGTGAATGAGTTTAAAATTTTTTCTTCCGGTTCTCTATTTAGCGAGTACAAAGGATAGTAATGGAACTTAAAATAAAGCCTTTAAGTAGAAATGGTAAAGTCGTTGGAAGTTGAAGTAAAGATCTAAGTTTAAATCTGCCTACACTTTAACTTCTAAGGGCAAGTCTAATGGGCTCCTCAACCCACTAATTTGCCAAAACATCCTCTGATTTGAGAGTGTTTAAAAATAGGTTTTGTTCGTTGGACGGTCTATAAGTCGATGGACAATCTATAGGTCGATGGACAGTCCATAGACACAATTTTAGGAAGAAAAGAAGGGTCGTCTCAATATAGGGTTTGTCTTTGTCTATGGAAACTCGATAAACATCCTCAAGTTTTAAGGATCCTGATTAAACTTGCCTTTCTCCAAGTTTTAAAATTTGTGGTGCGAATCTTAAGATTTGAGGATTCCATTGAACTTGCTCTAACAAAAAACCATTAATCCACCGATCAAAGAAACAAAGGAACTTTCGATCCAAGTTTACTTTGATCTACCATTATACATGGTTATTCGGCGATTGATCTCTTTGTCATATAAATCAAAATCAACTTTTAAATAATTTATTAAACAAATTCAATATAGAAATTAAATTCGAAAAGTTAAAATACATGCAATGGACGGGATCGTGACTAGTCCAAGTAATTTTCAAATCCAATAGATTCGAAAAAGTAGGATCCAATCAAACTATGCACAATTGCGCATCAAACTTTTGATGTAGAATTATAAGAGGCATCGCATCTACCCAAGTGATAATATTGAAAAATAGTATTACTGTCGTATCATATAATTGTTTGGCTCGAATATCGAAGTTTGGACCACTAAGATTAGGTTCTCGGAAATTAAATAATGCAATCGAGTGGTTCTGATCGATCATGCCGAAATAAATCAAGTAAAATAAGATTAATAAAGTATTGGATTCATTATGATGATCAAAGTTTGAACCCCAAGGAACTGATGTCATCAACCATATTTTGAGTTCCGTCCTGGTCTTTGCAAAATTTGTAAATTTATCATATATTGCAGTTTAAAGTAATCAAAATCTTGGTATAGAGTTCTATTCCAGGATCTTATGTTTTCGTTCCGAACCACACTTGGTCGCTCCCCCTTTGAATGTATTTTTTAATTTAAGATATTTTTTAATTGGTCACTCTAAATCCTGATTTCGTTCCCACTCTCACTCTGGTTACTTAATTGCAACTTGCTAGACAAATTATTGTACAATTTGTTGTTGTTATTTTTATTCTGAACCACACTTCGACGCTCCCACTTCGAATGTATTTTTCAATTTAAAGACATTTTTAATTGGCTGCTCCCAATCCCAATTTTGTTCCCACTTCCGCTCTAGATTAATTGCAACTTGGTGAACAAATTATTGTATAATTTGTTGTAGCTGTAGCATTGCACATTTCTATGTGCTTATGCTCCCTATAAAGAGCTTGCATAGAGATGATCTAGGTTTGGTAGTATGGCATAGAAGGTTGCACCATTCTGAGAATTACTCGAGTGCTCTAAGAAATCTAAAACATGATTGATTTTGATTTTGATTTTTTTCTTATTGGACCGTTTACTTTAGTGATGATAATAAGTGGGGTGTGGAAAATGAAATTCTTGATTGGGTGTAGAATTGGAAATATTGGCCCTTTCATGGTGATGATCCAACCACACAATTCTTTCTTAACACCACGTCACCATTGAATGAAGGAGCCTCACAGAACACAGTCACAGACTGCAATAGTACTGCAGGCGCGCTATGGACTTCCAACTAGTCGAAACCACGTGGCACTCTCCTTACGTTGACACCATCCCTTCTACAGCTGTCACTCCTCCTCCTCCTCTCTCTCTCCCCATTTCTTTCTCTCTCTATCCAAATCTCTTTCTCTCTCTACAATATAAAAACCCCACCCTTTCCATCTCCTCCCATAACCCAACCAACACTCCCTTCACCTCATTTCACTCACTCTGCAGCTCTCTCTCTCTCTCTCTCTCTCTCTCTCTGTGGATGGCGTCAATTTACCATTTTACCGTCATCTTCTTCCTTCTCTTCCTCATCAACCCATCATCATCAGCATCTACAACAGCAAAACCCTCAGCCCTCGTCGAACAACAGCCGTTGATTCTCAAGTACCATAACGGAGCTTTGCTGAAAGGAAACTTTATTGTTAATCTCATTTGGTACGGTAAATTCACACCCATCCAACGGTCTATAATCATCGACTTCATCCAATCACTCAACTCTCCCAAATCATCACCACCGTCAGTTTCATCTTGGTGGAAAACAACTGAGAAATACAAAGCTGGTTCAAGCACCCTAGTTGTATCCAATCAAATCCTAGAAGAAAATTACTCTTTGGGTAAATCTCTTAAGAACTCACAAATCGTGTTCTTAGCTGCTAAATCAGCACGTGCTCATAATAAGATAAACTCAATCAACGTTGTTTTTACTGATAAAGACGTAGCCGTTGATGGGTTTTGCATGAGCAGATGTGGGACCCATGGATCTTCTGTTTTTGCCGAGGGTCAGAAGAGTAAATTCACTTATATCTGGGTTGGTAACTCAGTGAGTCAGTGTCCTGGTCAATGCGCTTGGCCTTTTCACCAACCGATTTACGGACCTCAAACGTCGCCGTTAATTTCTCCTAACGGTGACGTCGGAATTGACGGAATGGTCATCAATTTGGCGACGCTTTTGGCTGCTACCGTTACAAATCCGTTTAATAACGGTTATTTCCAAGGGCCATCAAGTGCGCCGTTAGAAGCTGTGTCTGCTTGTACGGGTGTGTTTGGGAAGGGAGCTTATCCGGGTTATGCTGGAAACGTGTTGGTGGATAAAACGACAGGTGCAAGCTATAATGCGCGTGGGGTGAATGGGCGTAAATATCTCTTACCCGCCATGTGGGACCCACAAACCTCTGCTTGCTCTACGCTTGTGTAAGTATAAAGAGGAGTACTGGATGAGTATCTGTGTACGTATGTAAATACAGTATCTCGCATAGCCTTTTGGATTATACTGTACGCTGGGTCGTTTCCCGTTTGTGTAAATCGCTATAAATCGACTTTAGAAAATCTGGGAAAAGGGTTGTAGTTTTGTTATACGAGATAGTGATTAAATATGATTGGTGCTGCCACTAACTTCGACGAGCCTCTACATACATTTTGGGCGTGTGAGTTGGCAAATTATGTTGTAAGTTATGAAGGACTTCGAAGGATTCTACGGACTTTTACGGACTCTTGAATATGAAGGACTTCGAAGGATTCTTACAGAGTTCATAGACTTCTACAGAGTCCTGCAAAGTCCACGAACTTGTACTGGCAGAGTCTACGAACTTGTACTATAAAGTTTACAGATTTCTGCAGACTTCTGTGGACTTGTAATGATAGAGTCCACGGACTTCTATAGACTTCTGTAGACTTGATAAATAAAGGTAAATATTAATTATTAATTACAAATTTTTAATTTTTAATTATTGATATTTATTATTATGATAACTATACTAATACTAGTAATTTTAATATTTATTAAATAAAATATTATTAGTAGTTCTTCTAATCCCAACAATATTTTTCAAAAGGTAGAATTGTCTTTTCTTTTTTTTTTCTTCACTTGAGGTTCATACCTTATTATGGTTTTTGTGCCAAAGCAAAAGAAATATTAGCTAATTCAATTATAATTATACGTTATTAAATAATCTTTATTTATTATTAATTATAATTATTAATAAGTATTTTTATTATAATTTTTATAATAAGTATAAATTATTTTCATTATGAAACTTATAATAATTCTAATTAATAATTAATACTTTGATTATAATATAAAAATATATTTTATTAAAAATAATAATTATTATTTATTAAATATTAATATTAAAAATATAATATAATTATCATTATCACTATTTTTATTATAATTATAATTAATAATAAAGTATTATCATTATAACTTATTAATAATTAATCATTATTTATTATAGTGAAGAGAGAGGAAAGAGAAAGTCCATGCAAATCTTACTTATATTAGTTGGACTTGGCTAACCCAACTTTTCTTTATAAATCTTCAAAAAAGTCCATAGAAGTCCATCACCTCACAAATCTACCATTTTAAAGTCCACAACCACACACATGAGACTTCTATAGACTTAAGCAAAGTCCATAACCACCAATATGGGACTTCCATATACTTTAATGAAATCCACAACTACCAATATGGGACTTCTATGGACTTTGATCAAGTCCACAACCACCAATATGAGACTTCTATAGACTTCATCAAAGCCCACAACCACACACCCCCTGATTTCCTGAGTCCAAAAAAGTCCATCCAAATCCTAATTTACTACCTCCCTGTTAGTTACACCCTTTACAAATCTACTCCCACATAGATAATTATTAATATCGTCACAAAATCAGCTTTTGCATCAACTCCATATAGCATTCACCGTTGTAAACAGAGTCTAATTATTATAGAAATAAAGTTGCAGGTGGATCCAACGTTACATAATTAATCGGAGTAGTTAAGCATTGTGGTATCCTCAGATCGGAGTATGAAAGTTATGTATAAGGCAAATAGATAACTAAAGTAAGCATTGTAGGATCCTCATATTTTGTTTTAAATGGATTTGAGGATCTCTATTAGAGGAATGAGAATGTGATCTTACTGTTAGATAGACGAGATCGAAATCCAACAATTGGATTGAGCTGGAGACCAATATTAAGATCAAAAGAAGATTATGAAGGCTAAGAAGATACTGCATGATCATAATTCATAATTATGCTTATCTAGAAAAGATTTTATGATTATCTAGTTTCCTAATGTTTATCGGGTTTCCATATTTGTAGGTCTCGTCACTTTATAAATAAGAGTGCAATATGTAAACCAAAGTATCAACCCTAGTGGCTTTTGTGACGTGGACGTAGGTCGAAGATCAGACCAAACTATGTAAACCTCTGATGTTCATTCTTATTTATTTTATATCGTTGATTTATCCCAATCTGATATTTTACATGGTATCAGAGCATACGCTCTCGATCCACTTCCGCTCTCCGGCTTTGTAGGCGAGTTTTTATTTTTCTTGATTCATGGTATTCGTCCTTATCCCGTAATCAAGTTTTGTGTTTCACTTCCGCTTTCGATCTTGCAAGCATTTTATTTGAAGATCTTCTAAGGTTAGGTTGTTTTATTTTTGTCATCGTCACCATCACTTCCTGCACTCTGTTGGGTTCCATGATCCCAAATTCTAGAACCTATGTTTGAGATTTCTTTTGTTAGATGGTTGTTATTTAAGGGTTCATCCAACCCTTAAGATTTTTATCATATTCACTCATTGTATCAGTATCCGGTGTGGGTTTTTGTTTTCCTCTCCATTACCGTATAACTTAGTCCATGAACATTGAATTTTCTTCCATTTTTTTAACAGAAGATGAGTCATACACCCTTGTATGGAAAAAGAAACAAGGACAGGACAATCGTTTCAAATTTGGTACGCTAAGTCCTTCCGTGCACATTAGCGAAAAAAAAGCTTGCGTGAAAAGACGGAAAACACCTTATTCCAATGTTCTTTTTGACCGCTGGTGGAGAAAGAAACTTCTTCATTTTAAATCAATTTTAACATAAAAATGGCCATAACTTTTAAACTATAGGTCAGATTTCAATAAAAGTTTGAAAGGTCCCTTTGGGTTTGTCAATGTTCATGGTGAGACAATGAACTCAATTGTAAGTCCATACTTGAGTTAGAGTTAGGTTGTATCTTTCGTACAAACTCACAATTCATCGAAGATCGAAGAAAAAGCACGCCATCGGACTCAACTCACTACCAGAACTCACCACACGCTGGTAAGTGACATTGATTTTCATTCATAGGTAGTTAGATTGCATTAGGACTTAGCCTCATAAGCTAGGATGATTTTAGAACCCATTTAAACACTTTTTAGGGACTACCAGTATCGATACCAACCTCTAGCAGTATCGATACGAAGGCTCCCTGATGTTGTGTATCAGGGTGGTATCGATGCTGCACTGCTAGTATTGATACCAACCTCAAGCAGTATCGATACTAAGGCTCCCTGATGTTGTGTATCAGGATGGTATCGATGCTGCACTGCTAGTATCGATACCAACCTCAAGCAGTATCGATACTAAGGCTCCCTGATGTTGTGTATCAGGGTGGTATCGATACCTACTAAAAGTGGTATCGATACCAAAGCCAGATCTCAAATTTAGGCTTTAATCCTGTGCGATTTTTGGCCTAGGGCTTTATGCCCTTTTGGTATTTTGACCCAAAAACCTTAGGTTTTGCTCATTCTCTATATAAAGTAGAGAAGCAAACCATTTTAAGGCATGCATCTAAGAAGAAGAGAGTTAGAGAGCTTAGAGTGAGAAACCAATGAGAGACTCCTTGGTAGTCATCTTCTCCAATAGCTAGGGCTTCAAAATCTTGAGAGAGATTGAGCTAACTTCTTTTTTAGAATTGATTTTGTTATACTCTTAAATAAGGCTTTCATATTAGCTAGATCTTTCATATCATTTTAGCATGAGAGCCACAAAGTGTTGAAGAACACCAAATCTTCAAACACCATTACAATCACTGGTGGAGTTCCAGTGAGTTCATCAGTGGAGTTCTGGCGAGGTGCATGCTCGTGGATTCAAGCATACAAGTACCAGGCTTTGTGAATTATGAATTAGAGGCGTACAAGAGGCTTGTAAATTCAAACTAACAAGTGCGGGGCTTGGTGGATTCCGAGTTGGAGACGCACATATGATTGAAGAGGCGATTCGTGGATTCGGGTCGTGGAGAAAGACCGATCGACTTTGCATGAGGGATTCGTGTTGTCGATGTGAACGGTAGTAAGATCCGAACCCCCTGTTGATGGTGAACTTCCAACACCAGATTTCTCATAACTCTTAGTGGTAATTTCTGGACTAGGTCCTGGGGTTTTTTCCGTTAGGTTTTTCCCCGTCAACAAAAATCATTTGTGTTAAATACTTATATGTGTGAATGATTTTTGTGCAAGATTGAAATATTTGATTCTACCTTATTTCCGCATTTGAGAATCGAATAAATCAATGCTTATTTGTTTCAATTTCTACTTATTAATCTTGCATTGAGAATTAATTTTTAAATAGGTAGTTTTGGGTTCAACAATATATCAGTAAACATCAAACAAGCACATTTGACATGCATATAGGCTTACAAAATTACAATGGCTTAAAAGCAAATTTGAATGCATAACGTTCCATAACTATGCATATTTTTTGTTTTCATCATGTTCCATCAATCCCGATATACTGAGAGGGTCTTGAAACGATTTAGAATAGACAAAACACATCCACTCAGCACACCTATGGTTGTGTGAAGTTTAGATTTAGATAAAGATCTATTCCGACCAAGGGAAGAACATTAAAAAATTCTCGATCCTAAAGTGGCCTACTTAAGTGCCATTGGAGCACTTCTATATCTAGCACAATGCACAAGACATGATATTGCATTTTCTGTTAGTTTATTATTTAGATATAGTTATGCACCTACCCAAAAATATTGGAATGGTATTAAATATATCTTGAGATACCTTTGTGGAGTAATTGACATAGGATTATTTTATTCTTGTGACTCTACCAATAACCCCCATCTAGTTGGTTATGTAGATTCAGGTTATCTTTATAACCCCCATAAAGGTTGCTCCCAAATATGTTATGTGTTTATTAATAACCATGCTGTTATATCTTGGCGATCAACAAAGTAAAGTTTTGTAGCAACTTCTTCTAACTATATATGCAGAGTTAATTTCACTTGATAAAGCAACAAAAGTAAGTGTGTGGTTGAGAAAAATCATTAGACATATACGAGGAAATTGTGAGCTACCTCAGTCACAAATGAGCCAACAATAATTTATGAAAGTAATGTAGCATACATTGCCTAAGTACAAGAAGGATTCATCAAAGGAGATCGAACCAAACACCTTCCACCAAAGTTGTTTTATGCACATGAGCTCTAAAGAAGGAAAGTGATATTAGTCAAGCAAGTTCGATCAAACAATAACTTAGCCGACTTTGTTCACCAAGGCACTACCCAAATCATCATTTCAGAAGTTAATATATAGGATAGGCATGCGATGGCTCAATCATCAGACTAATTAGTTATACTTCTCTTATTTTGAGGGGGAGTATTACTTAGAAAGGGCATCTATATACAAACTATGTATACTCACACTACAATCCGAATCAGAGGGAACATCTTCAGATTTTAGGCATGTTATACTCTTTTTCCTTCACGTAGTTTTTGTCCCATTAGATTTTCCTAGCAAGATTATAATAAGGCAACTATAACGTGTCCAATACTACTATAAAGTTAATATTATACTTTTTTCTTTTTTCCTTCGCCTAGGTGTGGTCCCATTAGATTTTCCTCAGAAGATTTTAACGAGGCAATTATCTTAGCTAGTGTGGTGGATAGACCTAGCAAAAGTCGACCCTACCCGCCAACCCTACCCTAACCCGACCCGTGCAGACCCTACCCTAACTTGACCCGTCAACTAAACGGATAGGGTTAGGGTTGAGATTTTTTTACCTGTAAAAAAAGGGTCAAACCGTGGATAATCCACGGATAACCCATCAACCCGTGATGTTTTCTTTGTTTCTGTCTTAACCTAACCTAATTTCTTTTTTTCTTCTCTTCCCTAAAGATATCCCGCTCACCTTCTCTCCAGATCTCTTACCGCCGAACTCTTTCTTTCTTCTCCTCCCCACTACCTCTTTCATCTCCACCACCATACAGACGTGGCAACTGGCCACCTCCACCTCACTCAATCAGTCAATCTCTATTCATCCCCTTGTCCATGTTCCTCTCTCTACCACCCAGCACCGAGTCATCGACAACATCAGATCTAGATTTGTTCTCTTTCTTTTTCTATTGCAGCAGACTCTTCAGTCCTTTTTTTTACTCCTTCCTCTCAAAACTCTCTCTCTCCCTCTAAACTCATATCTTCTTCTTTTTCTATATGTTTCACTTTCTTTGTTAAAAATAACTATCTTTTCCACTCCATCAAATCCTGCAATAAAACCCATCTCCAAATCACTTTTTTTCTTCCTCTCCATATTTATTTCTCTCTGTGATCTCCTCCACCATCACTCCATCAAATCCTATAGACCCAATTGTTAGAAAACCAGTGTAAATCTAGCGTGATAACAGTAAGAAGATCGAGGCGTATAAACACTGCCCTTAAGAGAAGATTTGCCCCCTCTCGGAACTAATCCGGGTGTAAACAGGTTCTGTAGACGATCTCTCTCCAGGGTACAACGATCTAGCTCGTCAAGGATGCACTCCAATGAAGAGCTCCAGTGAACAGCTTTGAGTATCCCTCTGGTGTGTAGGAAGACAGTACGAGAGGAAGAAGAAGATCAGTAGGAGAGGTAGTTTTCTGTGTAGTCTACTGTTTTGTCCCTCTCTCTCTCTCTAATATCAAACGGGAAACAAAAAACAGAAGGAGACAGACAGGGAACACGCGTGGGTTAGAAGGGAACACACGTGGGACAGCAGGGAACACGCGTGAGACAATAGGGAACACGCGTGAGTCAACACCAGTCTCTATGCATACACGTGGGCTGAACGCAAAAGGAAAAAGAGCAAAACGAAGCCCAAACCCTGCACACACACGAGGCCCAAACTGGTGGATTTGCACCCCCTGCGCGCGTATCGCGCGGGCGCATGCCCGATTAATGGGTTTCCGGACCAGGCCCCCAAATCCCAATGTGGGCCGGTTTTGCCTCGTGCGCGCGAGGCCCACCTCTATTACTTGCTTACCACTAAGAGATTCAACCATAACTTATTAACAAGGTTTCAAAAGGTTTCTCAAGCAATGTGGGACTAAAGGGCCTTTAGTTGTAACACAAAAGTGTAGACAACTAATCTAGTTAAATGGGACAAAAGAATAAAATACGGGAGACAAAAGGGTGTTCCATCACATGGGAGGCATTATTTAATTAATTAAAGGGACACAAAAGACATGGGTATTTTGAAATACTCAATAAAATACAAAAATCCCCCACATGTTTCAAAATACATGAGTAGGAAGGAATACACCAGAGGAAAATGAAGATCAGTGCATCAGGAATGTTGCCTTTCGGGCTATCAACCACCCTTAGGACAACATATCGTCATTCTCGGAGACGTGGTGAAGCATGTAGCTTCTATGAACCATAGTTTCCATGTGTGAACAAGAGGACCTATCATCCACACTAATCCCCAAAACTTAACAGTTCGTGGTTTTTCGCCTTTTGGTCTTGCGCTCCCTGGTTTTCATGAGTGCTCTAAAGAACTTGCCTAAGTTCCCATAGGAATCGACCTAATTCCACACTCATATAGGAGAACTTCCATCAAGTATGTACTGCAGTATTACATACCACCCAAATTAGGGCTATGGAATTCATTAAGAGCATAGCTCATCCTCTCATCACTGCAGTAAGCATTACCACACCACAGGAAGGGACTTTTCGAGAATATAAGCGTAGTACACGTGGGATGACATGTGACTTGTTATTACCCCTATGAACCTACTTCATGGGATCTCCAATCACATAGGTGGGGTTACCATCATTGTCATCCCGTAGTATAGGCAAAAGTCTCATTCCCCTCGACGCTTCAACCACTATCCTCCTATTTAGTGGTTTTGTCAGAGGATCGGCCAAATTCAACTCTGACCTCACATAGTCCAGGCTCACTACTCCAGACTCAAGCAGCTGCTTAATTATGCTATGTCTTAAACGTATATGTCTACTTTTCCCATTGTAGAGTTTACTCTTTGCTTTTGCTATTGCAGCCTGACAATCGCAAAGCATATGCACGGAAGGAGGTGGTTTCACTCCAATGGGAAGATCTGCCAAGAGGCTTCTAAGCCACTCAGCCTCAGAACATGCATTCTCTAAGGCGATCAACTCGGACTCCATGGTAGGCCGAGATAAACATGTTTGCTTGTAAGATTTTCAAGTCACTGCTCCTCCACCAAGGGTAAACACATAACCACTAGTGGCTTTGATCTCGTCTGAATCTGAGATCCAGTTGGCATCACTATACCCTTCTAGTACTGGTGCAGATCCATAAAACCTTAGTCCATAATCAATTGTGCCTTTTAAGTACTTGGCTACCCTATCAAGTGCAGTCCAGTGATCCTTGCTAGGATTCTGAGTATATCTACTAAGTCTTCCAACTGCGTAGGCAATGTCAGGTCTAGTACAATTCATCAAGTACATTAGGCAACCAATGATTTGGGCATATCTAGGTTGTGAAACACTATGTTCTTTATTCTTTTTGAGTTGAGAATTAGCATCATAAGGGGTGGAAACAGGATTACAATCAAAGTAACCAAACTTCCTCAAGAATTTCTCTACATAGTGTTCCTGGGATAAAATGAGACTATCGCAAGATTTAATGATCTTGATCCCCAGTATCACATCTGCTACACCCATGTCTTTCATGTCAAATTTAGATGCAAGAAATAATTTAGTCTCATTTACTACATCGAAACAAGTACCCATGATAAGCATATCATCAACATATAAGCATATAATGACATAAGAGTTGGAATCAAAAGTCTTAAAATAGACGCATTTATCTGCCTCATTAATCAGATAACCATTAGCAAGTAACACACTATCAAATTTCTCATGCCATTGTTTAGGTGCTTGCTTCAAACCATATAGGGATTTAACTAGTTTGCATACTTTATGCTCATTACCAGAAACAATGCAACCTTCAGGTTGATCCATGTAAATCTCCTCTTCTAGTTCTCCATTTAGAAAAGCAGTTTTGACATCCATTTGATGAATAATCAAATTATGAACAGCAGCTATAGCAATCAAAACTCTGATGGAGGAAATTCTAGTAACAGGCGCAAAAGTATCAAAATAATCAATGTCTTTCTTTTGAGAAAACCCTTTGGCTACTAATCTGGCTTTATACTTATCAATAGACCCATCTGGTTTTAGCTTTTTCTTGAAGATCCACTTGCATCCAATGGTCTTAGTACCAGGAGGTAAGTCAACTAATTCCCAAGTGTGATTACACAAGATTGAGTCTATTTCAACTTTAATGGCTTCCTTCCAGAAAGGTGCATCACAAGAGGTTATAGCATCATGATAAGAAAGAGGATCATCATCTACATGGAAGGTATAAAAGTCATTACCAAAGCTAGTAGCCTTTCTGTCTCTATTACTTCTCCTTACTTCTAGCTCAGGTTTTCTAGGAGGTTCAACAGGTTTATCATAAGAAGAGACAGATTTATCGATAGATAATTTGAAAGGAAAAACATTTTCAAAGAAATCAGCATTCTTAGTTTCAAGAATGGTGTTGACATCAACTAGGTTATTCTCACTTCTAGTTACTAAGAATCTATACGCAGCATTTTGTTCAGCATAACCAATGAACATACAGTCAACTGTTCTGGGTCCCAGTTTTCTCTTTTTAATCTCTGGTACAAGAACCTTGGCAAGACACCCCCACACTTTAAGGTAAGCTAGATTGGGTGGATGCCCTTTCCACAATTCATAGGGTGTCTTCCCAGTTTTCTTATAAGGAATTCTGTTTTGAATGTGACAAGCTGAGAGAATAG
Organism: Macleaya cordata; assembly: GCA_002174775.1. Lineage (NCBI taxonomy): Eukaryota > Viridiplantae > Streptophyta > Magnoliopsida > Ranunculales > Papaveraceae > Macleaya > Macleaya cordata. The sequence goes on along the minus strand of MVGT01004392.1, from coordinate 416,461 downwards.
CTTCCCCCCACAAGTTCAAGGGTGCTCCAGAATTAACTAGCATGGCATTCATCATTTCTTTTAGGGTTCTATTTTTCCTTTCAGCTATTCCATTAGACTCTAGTGAGTAAGGTGGTGTAGTCTTATGAATAATCCCATGGTTTTCACAAAATGTGTTAAGAGGGTTAGACTCATATTCTCCCCATCTATCTGGCCTAAGTCTCTTTATTTTCTTATTTAATTGGTTTTCAACCTCTGCTTTGTATTTTAAGAACATTTCCCCTACTTCATCTTTGTTTCTAAGCAGATATACTTTAGTGTACCTAGAATAGTCATCAATAAATGTAACATAATATGATTTACCTCCTCTAAATACAGTTTGTTTCAAATCACAAGACAGGGAACACGTGTAGGTCAGTAGGGAACATGCGTGGGACAGCAGGGAACACGCGTGAGATAATAGGGAACAAGCGTGGGACGAAGCCCAACCCCTGCACACACGCGAGGCCCAAACCGGTGGATTTGCACACCCATGCGCGCATATCGCGCGGGCGCATGCCCGGTTAATGGGTTTTCGGACCAAGCCCCCAAATCCCAACGTGGGCCGGTTTTGCCTCGTGCGTGCGAGGCCCATCTCTATTACTTGCTTACCACTAAGAGATTCAACCATAACTTATTAACAAGGTTTCAAAAGGTTTCTCAAGCAATATGGGACTAAAGGGCCTCTAGTTGCAACACAAGAGTGTAGACAACTAATCTAGTTAAATGGGACAAAGGAATAAAATAAGGGAGACAACAGTGAAAGTCTAAATTCGCCCAACGGTTAATGAATTTAACCGTATGTCAATGTGACTATGGTTAAGGATCACNATAATATCTCTCCCCCTTTGTCAAAGCTTCTCCCATCTTAAGATATCTTCCAATGGTGGTGAGTTGAGCTTTGCACAAGTCTTCTCTCCTTCACTATAAGTCTTCATTGGTTAAAAATGTAGAGACAACTTGCAAACTCTTATTGGCTATATTGAGTTTGATTTGTCACGCAAATTGACAAAATCCATGAGGGAACTTATGGACCTTACAAAAAGGGTGTTCCATCACATGGGAGGCATTATTTAATTAATTAAAGGGACACAAAAGACATGGGTATTTTGAAATACTCAATAAAATACAACACCAATTACTCCAAAACCAACACCATGGCCTCATCAACTCCACTACACTCCATACTCGTTATAAACTCTAAAGAATCAAAACTCCAAGTCTCCCGTACAATTAGCCCAATGGTAGAAACTTCAACATCATCCAAAAATAGCAATGAAACCTCCTGTAATTTCTAATTTAAGTGTGTAATCTTTGATTTTTTATGAACTTTCCCCAATTTTTTTTTTAGATTTTAGTTTCTATTTTAATCAATAACAAAAAAAAGTATATTAATATCCATTTTTTGACTGAATTGTGTAAAGACAAAAAAAATTAGGGCATAATTTTTAGATTTCTTCTCTCTATTTTTTTTTTTGAATTGTAAACCCAGAAAAAACCCAAATTTATGTTCAAATGGTTAAAGAAAAAAATGCATGATTTCCATATAACCTGAACAAACCAAAAACTTACAATTTGATTTCAAACTTCATTTTCCAATTTTGAAAGCCTACTAAATTTTATTTTTAGTTTTATTTTGTGCCTAAAAAATAACTAGGGTCACTAGGGTCGCAGTTAGGGTCAACCATGTTAGGATTAGGGTCTGGGAAATTGACCCGTTTATTAAATGAGTCAGGGTTAGGGTTGCCATATTTTGATCCGCCAACCCGCTTAGGGTCGACCCGCGGATGACTCGTTGCCAGGTCTAGTGGTGGACATCTAAGAGGGAGTATTATAAATATCATGGTGTAACATGGTAGATGACCATCACTAGCACCACCATCATTACTAGCATCACTATCTTTGCTAGCACCACCATCATTACTAACAACATCACCACCAAAATTCTTTTATTCCAGCTACTACCAAATGTGCCTATAAATAGAGGTCATTTGTGACATGTAATGTATCCTAAAATCTAGTAGAACTCTATTTATGTTGTGATTCTCTGCTTGTGTAGTTATCTTTTGCTTATGAGTCTTACTTGATTCTCTCTAATTTCAACAACAAATAATATTTTCTTAAGAGTTTTTAAATATTTATATATAAAATAATTGAAGAGTTTTAAGCTCTCCAGTCAAACAGGTTGCGGGAGCCCGTTCAAGGGAACCGTCTGCTTTTTATATTTACTAGTTAATCGGAATGTGCTCTACACGCGCGAATATTAGTCGTTAACATAAGTTCTCCAAGTTAATATGATGTCACCTCGTTATTTGAGCGATTAATCTGATGGCGATGGGAGCGATGAATCTGAAGGTGGAGACTCCTTCGATTCCTTATTCAAGTGATTGATCTGGTGGCGATGGGAGCGATGAATCTACAGGTGGAGATTCCTTCAATTCCTTATTCGAGTGATTGATCTGGTGGCGATGGGAGCGACAACTTAGGGCAGTTTTCTCCCTGCCTTTGCTAAAGTATTAAGGATATTTAAGTAATTCAATAACACACGGATGTCCATTTGGGAAGGTGGTTTCTCTTTATATATATAGTATAGATTATTATTTTTGAAAATTTTGTGGACTCGCCACTGTGCTACCCCTTAGCTATCGCTAAATTTAACTTTGCTAAAATGCATTTTAGTCAGTGGTGGATGGTCTTGGGGACTATATAACCCCTCTCTTGCTCGTTTTTTTTTTGGAGGGAACCCTTCTCTTACTTAAAGCATGCATTGTGCAATAAATCTGTATGACGCGTTACTTAGGGCAAGGCATGTGGTCTACCTCAAACCCACCACTAAGTAAGGTGGGTTTGAGGTATAATAGGTTTGCTAAGGCTAATGGAGGGGTGTCTTGTGTCGCACATAATTTCTGCGAGAACAGAAGTTATATGCGACACAAATTTTATTTTATTTTTATTAACTAAAAATACTTTTTTTATTTTATTAATTAACAGAAGGTGTGTCGCAAAAAATTTCCGCGACTTCTTTTTTTATTTGTTTTAATTGTGCCATCGCAGATAAGTTCTGTGATTTTATGTCGCAGAACATTTCTATGGCTACGTACCCTTAACCCCTTAAGCCTCCATCAAACTACCGGACCAGTTGAAGGGTTTGGGGTTTAAGGGTGCCCACTAACCTTGAAATTTTGATGGGTTTGGGGTTTAAGAGTGTGCATTGGCCTTGCCCTTAACCGATTTAGATTTCAGACTATTTGACGTTGGGTGTACCTGTCATATTTTGCTTATTAATTTGGATCAGAATTTATTAGTTTGCTTTGTTGAAGATCCCTCTAGTTTTTAGGGTATATTCAAGGCTGATCCCTGTCCTCGAAAGCAAATGTTTTGTTTCAATTTGGACAGCCCGGACGATGAGTTGCATTTCAACTCTATGTGCACGTCGTCTTATGAGTTGTGCTCTATTCTTACGGTTCTTGTAAGCCATTGTATCAATATTCTTAGCGGGCTCTTGACCATATAATTCTTTCACCCTTCAAACCCAATAATTTTTTTAGACCTGCAGTGTAAATAACGATTAAATTCCATCCATGCACCTCCCTCCCTCCGAGGAAGAAAAATATGAAGAGATCTCAAAACCATAAGATTTTGCCATTTCCGCTGTAAAACCATAACGCCAGCAAGCGCAAAGATAAGAAACATGACATGCCAAAGAACACACCCAGCAAGAGATGAGTGAGTGAGATACACTAGTATATATGATAGATGTGTCAGACGAATCAGACAAGGTAACCCATGGACTGCAATGAAGCTTTAAGCCTTTGCCCTCAAGATATTGGTTTATCTGATCGGATGAGATTTTCACTACGTACACTAATAAAAGTGTATTAATACATCCGGCTTAAACCCTAAAAAACCAAAACTACATGCAAACCCCTTGTGCTAAAAAGAAAAGACAAAGGACCAATTAAGCAACATATATGCATAATAACCATACGCAGAACATGGTGAATTACATAGTAAAAAACTACCTAGGTCCTAGATAGATAGTATCAACAAAAAACAACCCGAATACCAAAGTGAAATTTAAGCACTGTTTTTTCCACAACTTATAAACAGTCTTAGCTCGCTCTCATCAACACTCATGAAATGCTAAATGAACTAAACTATAGTTAAAAGATCAAGGTTTCACTTTCCCAGAGTACTCTTTCTTCTTCTTCTTCTTCTTCAAAGTTGTAAAACGACCTAACCTGATTCCAAAGCAAACCAAAATACAAAAATCAGTTACTAAGAAAAATTGTACACTATTAGTATGTATATTCATAAGCATCAATCTCCTAAATAAATAAATAAAATCAGTTTACCAGGAAAATTCTACTCTTTTTCCACTTCTTCTTCCACTTTTTCTTCCACTTTTTCTTCCACTTCTTCTTCCTCTTCTTCTTCTTCTTCTTCTTCTTCTTCTTCTTCTTCTTCTTCTTCTTCTTCTTCTTCTTCTTCATCGTCGCTTTCTTCATCGTCCTCATCATCTAAATCACTACCCTCACAAGGAGTTCCATCCGCATAATAGACCTTATATCCTTCTGGAGTACTATCATCGGATTCTACTCGCAGAACTCCAGAAATTGGAGGATTTGATTCTTCAATTTCTTCAGGAGGAACATATCCCTCAATAGCACGTCTCTTAGACCTTTCAGTCGGTTCCGGCAAATACCTCATATGATCAGGTAGTTTTTCTATCTTGCCAATACCATATTTTGGTGAATTACGTGACACATACTGAACAAATGTAGTATAATCCGAGAAAGAAGGACTTGATGCGAACCTCGCGCGTGCCTTTTCAAAACTCTTACTCGGAGCTTTACTAATATATGGGAAAAAAAAAAAAACAGATACAATCAGGGAGGGTAACAGAACTAATAAACAAGTACGCAAAATTAATCATTGTATCATAGCAAGAAATAAATGTTAGGTTCACAAAAAGTCCACATACTCAATTAGGTTCACAAAAAGGCCACATACTCAATTACCTTCTTCTACACAGCAGAAGTACATTCTTAACAAATGACAAGCATAAAATTTTATAGCCAGACATCATCCACCACAACTGATCTAGCAAAAAAAAAAAAAAAAAAACTAGATTGCGCACAATATAAAATCAGCTAGGTTATGGATGATGACCAGTTCGGTAACAAGTCCGCAAGACAGATCCAACAAATCTACTCACCTATGATATGAAGTAGGCCAGGATGATGATTGACAAGTTGGATTATGATTCCATTAGGCACCACAAAAGTTTTAATATCATCAACCCCAATTTTGTAGACTCATGAAAGTAAAAGCAATTAAAAGACATTCAAATCAAAAGAGATGAAGGAAAACAGTAAAAGACATGGTAGGAACTTCTATCTATCTATGTTATTATATTTTACAATCTAATAGATAGATATAATTTTGATTGAACAAGTAATAATAAAAATAGCAGAAACAATAGTAAGTAAGTTTGATGATGAAGAAGGGCCTATATTCGTGGTTACTATCAACATCTGACGGCAATGCATAGCGTTCAATTTTCTAATTATTCACAACTTAAACTAGAAATAAGGAATAATAACATAACAACCATTATAAAAGGATTTTGGTTCTGAAGTGATCAAATAGAATACCTGGTCATTGTTACAAAGTTGACCTATATATAGATCTGCAACTCCTCGATCCACAGAAAAGTTTCCTGCATGGAAGATCAAACAAATTGACGAATGAAAAACCATGGATAATATTTTAAATGTAGAAGGATTTAGATATATATAGAGAGATTTAACCTGAAACCCTGAAAATTTTTCCATCAAAAAAAAAAAAGAAAACCTCAGCACAGAAACAGATTTTAAATATAGAAGAAGGATTTAGATATAGAGAGATCTAAAAGCCTGAAACCCTAAAATTTTCCTTCAAGGAAGAAACCTCACCATAGAAACAGAAATGAATCAAACCTAGCTATTTCATTCTAGTAATGGCTACTATCCCACATTGCAATATACAACTGAAATAATAATCAAATGGAATACCTAATTGTTACAAAGATGACCTAGCCATCTGCAACTCCAGAATTTAAAAACCACGGATAATATTTTTAAATCTAGAAGCATTAATTTAGAGATAAAAGATCTAATAAACCTGAAACCCTAAAATTTTCCTTCAAGAAAGAAAACGTCCACCACAGAAACAGATCGAGATGAATTAAATCAAATACCAGATCGAGATGAACTCACTACTCCAACGAAACCCTAAAAGTTTTCCTTCAAGAAATCATTACCACGTAATGAACCGAAGATTAGTATAGAGAAAGCAGACTCACCAGAGAGAAAGTGATAGCAGAAGCAGCAAACCCTAAAATAGGTTTCCTGTGGCCGATCTTTCTTTTTACTTTGTGTGTGAGAGAGAAGCGCGGGGCTCGATTCTCCTATAAACCCAGTGAATAACCCTAACGCTGTGTTTGTAAGAGAGCGTCTCGCGATGGAGGGAGGGAGGGATCGCTTATAAACCCAACGAACCGACAAAAAGAAAGGGTACTTACTAACAGTTATAACCGCGACAAATTTCTCACGATTAATTCTGATACGGATATAAATTCTGTTACGATTATAACCGTGACAAAATATAAACTTGAAGGCTGTGTTTAGTATCCCATAAAAGGTTCATCATTCTCTCTTGGGTTAATTTAACTTACCCTCAGAATAATTCGCGATTTGGACTTACCCCTGAAATATCACCTAATTAGTTTACCCTTCAAACTCACGAAACTGTGATGTTGTCGTTTGAAGGCACACAAGGGTGTCGTACACGCCTATTTTGACGAAATTACCCCTCACTCTCCACTCACTTGACTTTTTTAAGGAACACTCTATTTTTATTCCCAAACTACCCCACATGTTTTTTCCCAAACGTGTCAACTAGGCCTGCACATGGTGCGGTTTTAAGTCCGGTCCGAACTGAAAAAAATACCGACAAACCGCAAAACCAAAAAACCCAAAATCTAAAAAATCGAAAAACCGCAAAAACCGATATTTATGGTCTGATTTTGGTTTCATGTTTTTAAAAAACCAAAAAGACCGAAACTGTACCAAAAACACCGAACTGAAAGACCAAACCAAAAAAACCAGAAAAAAAATCCGCACGTATATTTATATAGTATACACATGCATTATTATGTATAAATATGCATGCTAACTCATGAAAATATGAATTAAAGAGCCTGACTCTTAATATAATCACAATTTTATAAGTCAATTTTTGTATCCTATATGAGGCAATACATATATGTGATGTGTGTTCTCAAATTTATACATATTTATTAATTTATTTATAATATATTTATTATTTTGTATAATTATTATTTTTATTGTGAAAAATTCAATTGTGGACATACCGTGATTAAAATTGCCATTATGTTGCTATAGAAAATATGTTGGGATCCATATAGAGATATCTAAGATATGATGATGAATTCTTCACAGACTTCACCATGTATCTTCATAAAAAAATAAAAATAAATCATATTCGGCAACGAGCTATCTTGCAAGTTGTTGGGGAGTGTGCTCCACCAAAAAAATTTTAAAACTCCAACATCTAATACATATGAGGAAATTGAGTGCCCCACCAATTATTAAGATTTTAGTATATTGTGCCTTAGTTTTTTGTAAAATTAGAATTTGACAAACTTATTTCTTAACACGTACCCCACAAGCTTTTAGGCATACCAAAGAAATTTGTTGTGTTTTGTGATTTTCTCCTTAAAAAAATTTATGACTTCATCCCTAATCATATCGTACCAAAATTTTTAACCCTATCAAAATTTAATTTAAAAGTAATAATTAAAATGGATGGCCTATAAATTACCTTATAATTATTTTTGATTGATATAATTTTTAGTAAGGATGATCTTCTCATATTAAATTTAATAATTTTCACAAAAAAGAGAGAGAATTAATAATTGCTTAAGATGGTTGAACACTTGGATATTTTTTTTCATGTTTCAAATTTAAATAAATATTTAGTTATTATCAGTTTTTTATTTTTTAAGTTTGAACGAACTTTAATTATTTATAATGCAAGTGCTCTAATTATGTCATATTTTAGTTTAAATTTAAATGATCAATTGATAAATGTTATATGTTAATTTTTTTTTTAATCTAGTTAAACTCTAGTTTTGAATGATTTGTCCGTTAAAAAAACTAAAAACTCCTAAAAAAATCCGAAATTTAGAAAAAACCGAAAAACTCAAAAAATCTAAAAAACTGATGGTGTGGTTTTGGTTCTAAAAAAATATCATGGTTTGGTATGGTTTTGGTCCTCCTAAATTAATTAATGGTTTGGCTATGGGTTTGATAAAAAAACCCAACCAAACCGAACAGTGTGCAGCCCTAGTGTCAACTAATGTAATAGTTGCATGTTGCGAAACCTAACCCCACAATGGTCATCTTCTTCCTCATCTATCATCCTAAAACCCTAATGAGGAAACACTTCACTGTGTTATAATTTTATTAGACAAATTGAACCAAAAAAATAAGTCCTTCTCTACTTACTCCTTCATCAACTTTCAATTTCCATCATTTCTCTTATTCAGTTTGAATTTGGTTTACCCTAACCCTAAAATGGGTGGAGATGGTGCTTCCGGTTCCAGTAGTTGGAAAGAGCATAAAGAACCACCTGAATTTTCTTCCAATGTTTCAAAAGTTGAAGCCTCAGGTTGGGGAGGGGGTAAATTCAACTATGCGAATTACAGTAAGGGGCAAGTTAAAATTTATACAAGTTTTTTAAAATTGGCTATCAAACAAGTTATAGAAGAATAAAAAATGATAAACTAGTTGACATCATCCCATTCCCTCATCAGATCATAAACACTTCATCCCAAACCCGATTTACATGATGCAAGTTTCTATTTTTTAGAAAGAGAAAGTAAGAGAGATAGTGAAAACTGAAATTGTTAACTAAACCACACCTAAATTCAAACCACACCGTCAACCTAAAGAAAATCATCAAAATATACACCAAACCCTAACAAATACTAAACACAAACATGCTAAAAAATGGTAAATTAGGAAGGATATGATGCCTCTTATTACATGAAACTCTAACAAATCTAGACAAAATAGAGTTGTACACATATGATACGTCACCACGTGCTTCGATTTCAAGTCATTTGATCTATGGATTCGTCTTCTCGTATGAAAAATCGTGGAAAACCAGCCTTCTTTCACCTTAATCCAAGCTCAGATGTGTGATCTCTTTCTAGAAAAACCCTAGAAATGGTTTTTAGGATTTCTGTAACACCCCACTTTTCAAATCTTATAATCCAACTCAGATCATTAAACTTGAAAAGAAGAGTATTAGAAGGATACATGATTATAGGCATTGTAAGAACATAGATTGGTAATTCTTTTTCTCTATTCCATAAAATCCAACCATAATAGGTCAACAAAATTAACTCAAAAGTGTAGTTAAAAGTTAATTTATGGTTAACTAAGTTTGACTAAAGTAAATCAAAAGGTTTATGCAAACTAATAGATGTTTTAGACATATAGTAATCTGTCCAGAATCTGCATCAGGTCTGTTATTTTGTATATAAATAATTCATCTTAAATCTTTTTTAAGTCATTCCAAGACTAAACGAAAATAGACAAACAGATCTAAAATATCAAAGAAGAATTTTTTTCAATTTGGAAAATATAACATACTGTAATATCGACCGCAACTAGGTTTATCCGCACTGACAGCAGAAATCCAGCAACGTGATATGATGTTTTACCCTATTAAAACCAGAACATAAGTAATCCAAAAATTATAAAATTTTAGGAGAAAATAACAGAGCTTATTATAAAAATAATCCAATTGACGGAATATCATTCCGATCTCAGAATTAAGAGAAACAATTCAAAAATCACAGTACTATCAGATTTTGAGTTCAAAACTAAACTTGAAAAATTACAATTCCAACATATAAAACCATTCTCCAAACTAAAATAAAACTTAAAGCATCCCATAATCCCTGTGATATAATACATAAAGTAGCGTGTTTAGAAAAAATGTGTAAAAGTAGTTTGGGAATAAATAAAAAAGGACAACTTAAGTGAATCACGTGAGTGGAGTGTGAGGGGTAGTTTCTATCTGATTGATAAAACCCAAGTAAAAGAAGCTTTGAAGATTGAGAAAAAGTGGCTAGGGAGGGTAATGAGATATTACTTTTATCAATCATTTTTGCATGTAGCTAGGGTTCACATTGAGATGATGATCAAATGGTTGATTTTTTGTGAAGATGATCTAGCTAGCTATAGTTATCGGCATATAGGTCATCATGGCATCATTCAAAACTTTAACCCAATAAAATTAACAACAAAATAGATAATGAGAAAAGCTTAGGGCCCGTTTAGTTCGCGATTGAAAAACTTGTTTTCAAAAAACTAATTTACACCTAAACTAACTACATTTTGTATCACATCTAAAACTATTTCTTTGACTTTGCGATAAAATCCTAAATGATTTCATTGAAAACAAAGAAAACAGCATTTTTTTGTTTTGTAAAATCATACATGATTTTATTGTAAATCTTAAATCAATTCTGGATGTAGTACAAAATGCATATTAGTTTAGGTCTAAATTAGTTTTTAAAAACAAGTTTTCAAATCACGAACCAAACGGGCCCTTAACATTTAAATAACTTTTAATGGCGTTAAGAGTTTTAAAATGATGTAATTTTTTTTATTTTTTATAAAGATGAACTAAATGTTACGATAATCGTTCTGACAAAAAATCAGCTAGTTCTTGAATTCTCTCTCTCACGCAGAGAGGTAAATGTGATGTAGCACGTACGGTGATCGTGTGGTTGGGTAATCCGTAACTAGCGTAGGTGGAGGCGCAGGGCAAACCCGGCCACCCGCTATCTAGCCGTACGTGGGATTTGACGATTTAACATCCCACGGTTTGATGATGGGTTGTTTTGTTCACCCACTTCACAATAGTGGCTGAGTTAGCTAAATTGCAGTTGTGCATAAGTGCATGGCTGAAGAAGTTATAGTACGTGGATTTGGGAAGGTATATAATGTTTTTGAAGGGAATTTGGGACGGTATATCAGATAAAGACTGAGAAAGGATCGAATCAAAGATGGGACCCGTTTATATGACTGGCAGGTGAGGAGATTACTGGTCTTTACATGCAGGACCAGTTGTTGTATTTATTTGGAAGACCGGAAGGTTTCAAAAAAAATTATTTGTTGAGATTCTCTCTCTAGAGCTTTCTCTAGGATGAATTTTGTTAACATGTGCCCTAGATTAAACAGTTAGCATTTAGATTAACTTTTGAGGTTGTCCAAATGGCTATTTTTTTTTTTTTTAAATAGGTCACTATTTAGATCTTAAAAAAATCAGCTCAATGGAAAACCTCTAACTAGCACCATGAACATTTAATCTTGAATTTAATATATAGTGTGAATGAAGGTGTGGCATTTAAAGTTATTTTTAATTTAGAGGATTAGAGATCTTTGGTTTAACTAATTTTTGGTGAACAACATCTAAATGAAAAAATCAACTAATTTGAAAACCTTTAACTTGCGTAAAAAAATCTTACAATTTTAACCTTAACATGTGCCCTAAGGGCACGCGTTACCAGAACCTTCTAGTATTGATAGAAAGTATGGAGACTAACAGGAGACGAGTTGGTGATGAAAATAGACTAAATAGTAGAGCTAGGTTTTTTTTGTTTTTTGATAAAAGTTGCTGCTGCTGATTAGAAAGGATCCTTACCTAGCAAAATGGTGGTCACAAAGATTTCTACGTGTTCATTAAAAAATAAAAAAGTTAAATTCTATGTGCGGATGATGGGGGTTCTTCAAGGGCTTTAAATAATGGGCTTTGGGAAAAAGTGTTGCTTCATCACTTCTTCTCAGCTCTCTGCTATATCTTTTTTTGTTTGTTCATTAGTTTTCTCTTCTGTAAAGCTGATTAATAATTTATCATACAAAACAAACTCAATCATACCATCAACTGAAGTTATAAGGTAGCTAGGGTTTTAATTTGCAGTTCCTTTTCTCTTTTCTAGATTTTTCCTGTATAAATTTTACTTTAACTTGTTCTGTTTTTCTTAATTTGAATTAGATGGAAGAAGCAGTGGAAATGAAATGCTGGGATGAACTAGTTCCAGATGTGCTTGGACTAATCTTTAGCAAACTTACTTTTCTGGAGGTTCTAATTGTGATTCCAATGGTCTGTAAATCTTGGGGTAAAGCAGTCTCAGGTCCTTACTGTTGGCAAGAGATTGACATTAAGAAATGGAGCCTACAATGCCGCCGACCAGAGCACGTCGACCGAATGCTACGAATGTTGATCACAAGAAGCTCAGGTTGCCTTCGCAAGCTCAGCGTCTCTAGTCTCTCTAATGACTCAATATTCTCATTCATTGCAGACCAGTAAGATCACAAACATTAACACACCATTAATCTCCCTCTTTTGAAAGATTTTGATGAAGTTAATAATCCTCATCTCATTTGTGATTCTGTCTTTTGATAGCAGTGCTGGCTTCCTTCAGACTTTGCGACTGCCAAGAAGCAAAATAAGTGATTGTATAGTTGAACAAGTTGCAGAGAAGCTTTCTACCATCACTTACTTGGATGTCAGCCATTGCACAAACATTGGAGCTCGTTCTCTCGAGGCGATTGGAAAGAACTGTAAATCACTTGTTGAGTTGCGACGGGTCATGAAACCTGCCGAGATGGAGCATAGCAAGCTCTTTCAGGACGACGAAGCTCACGCAATTGCCACAACAATGCCCAAGCTTAAAAAACTTGAAGTATCCAACTTGCTTCTCACTACAGTAGGCGTAGTTGAAATCCTTCTAAACTGCCAAGAACTAGAATTCTTGGACATTAGAGGGTGCTGGTATGTGATGCTTGATGATAAGTTTCTCAAAGAGAAATGCTCATTTGGGTTAAAGGTTTTAGGCCCTGATTTCATAGACTGTCACGGGTTGGTAAGGAATGTTCGACGGGAAGTTTCTCAAAGAGAAGCGCTTTGGGAATTTCGTCGAATGTTGCAGGGGTTAATGGGTTCTGCATACTCTGATTCTACAGCGTATTTGGCTTGGGGTTTAATGGCAGTCTAATTAAGTTGGGAACTATATATATATAAATATGAAGGACTTCATGTGTTTGGTTGTCTTGTAGAAATGGATTGATCATGTCCCTTAGAAAGGATGGGATGAAGCTCTTGTAGCAGACTAGTAGTAGCAGCAGTATATATTGATTATAAGTGAGAATAATGTAGCCTTCATTTGTATTATATGTATATATATTCTCTCTGTAGTTTACTCTACTAAGAGGAATTATGAACTAAATTGTAAGAATAAATGATCACAAAAGCATAAGAGTTCTCTATGCTTTTACAGTTTCCCCTATATACATTCTTCTTCTTCTTCTTCTTAGGTTAATTGGGATAGTTTGGTTTATCTTTAATGATAACCTCTTCTATTGCAATCCCCAACTAAGTCTAATGATAAGTAACTAGAACGCAGAGCTGAAGCGGCGAAGCATCCAATTAAAAAATGTCCCAAGCTTCGGAGAGCCTCCGAAGAGTAATTGCAGGAGCTGGAATAAGGGAGTGGGAGTGTCACCTATTTACAACGGTTATATTTACTAAAGGTCTAATACAACTGGGTGAACTTGGTGATTAATTGTGTGTTACATAGTGTCCTTCTTCAAGCTACATTTGACGACGGTTTAAATCCAGAAGGTAACAGTTGGACACAAAATGGTCGCTAAAAGTCTTTAAACACTTGCCACGGTTTCAGTATTATCTTACCACAAAGGAGAAATTATTACCCATGGTTGAATCTGTTTGTACATGTTATTCGATGGGTACAAGTAAGACCTTGGGTTCTATGTTGGATTTTCAGCCATGGTGGATAACTGCAGGGAAAAGGCTATTTTCGGCGACGGTTCTTATCCCACTGTCGCAGAAAAGCTTTTGCTAGCCAATTTTACTGAACCTAATTAAATCGCTATCTAGACCTCATTTAGGTCATTTTCAAACAAAAAGTACAACCCTTATCTCTTAACCATCTCGAAAATCAAAATCCTCGACATAAATATAGTTACACGCAAGAAACTGCTCTTCATAGAAAAGAAGTTCTAATGTAAGCTCCTCAGTTCCCTTACTAAAGATTACAAAGAGGGCATACAGAGGTAAGTTCCTCAGTTAACTGATGAATAAACTACCCAAACCGTAATAAGTTCTGCAATGAATACATTAATACTCAATTTCGAGGTAAAGAGCTTAAGATATCTGATCGATACAATTCTTCGTCCGCAATCACAGTTGGTATGTTCCATGTTCCAAAAGAGTGTCCTGAAATCTTCCCACCTGCAACAAATAATGTTTAAACTTGTGAAAAGGATGTTCTAGTAACAAAAAGAAAAAAATACACAAAGCTACTCATGTCAATGCTTTGAACTTCAATGGCAGGGATACCAAACAGACCTTCTCTTGTGGCTTCTTCACATCTTCTCCAGCAATTCAAGGAAAGGTTTTCATCCAAGGACTTTGAAAGACGTTCGTACTTCTCTTCAGCCTCAGTAATGTATTGTGCCTGAAAAAGTTCTAAGAATTGTGAGAAAATACAGATAGAAAATTAGAAAAGGCCTAATTCATGAATATTCATGCCATCAGGACACTTCATCCTCGCACTGTCAAGGATATCAATGATTTTGTCTATTTGTAACGGGGAATGCTGTTTACTATACGTAGTTAATGGTTTTCTGACTTCCATTTTTGTAAAGCCCCGAGTGGTTTGATGTCACAAAACGAAAATTCCGTCCAGTTTCATGGAAGGTTTGGGATGGTTTCATAGTATCAGAACTAAAAACCAGCCAATTATCTGAAATTACCCTAAAGCATTCAAAGAACAGTAAAAAAGCAAGGTTTATGCAGATTTATTATGGTATTTTTAGCACGACATTCAGCGAAATCTACCTACAGATTGAAATTCAGCCTCAAGTGCACCACTACAGACATTAATAATGTTAAGTACGAATTTGGGACCATAGAGAAAATTATTAGTTGCTGAACTCACCAACATGGTTGGCGCCATTGAAGCTCCATATATTCCAACAAACATGCGTAGAATATTGAAATTGTTCTCGACCACATCATCCTACATAAGATGCCATCATCCTTCACTTAATAGGGGATCACATTAAAAACAGCACAGTAAGTGAAAAAGAGCCTGCAAATAAAGTGCCAGACCTCATAATCAAACCTACAGCAGTGTCACCATTCCATCTTGTCATTCACCGGGAATAATTTCATCCTCACCACGAGAAAGAAAAGAATGGTTTAAAGAATGAGAAACACCACCATGTTGAGACTAGTAATCAAACACAAAACACTAGAAGGGAAATAGTTGTAAAGATGCTCTGTAAATACTCTGACCCCCTGTTCTACTGCGAAATTTTCATGCACAATGTCACAAACCCACTCATGCAGATGAGCCATCCCAGACATGCACATGAAAAATAAGCACGAAGCACAGGCACTAACACAATTCCAGAAATGATTCCAATTACCCAAAATGCTCCTTTTACTAGAAGGGTGATTTATACCAAACAGGGAAGTACTTACAAGTCATCAGATACCTCAACAAGGAACTCTGAGGTTGATAGAAACTCCATATGCAAGTCATCAACCTTTCACAACAAAGCATAAATATCAAATTAGAAAGTACAAGAAAACATTCTAAGAAGCAGCATCTTGATATCATCATTAATCTTTACAAATGCCTCTTGATGTATTCCACATCGGATATAGGATATGTGAAATTGGCGAGTAAATGATTAACCGCATCAAAATAATGGTTTTAGAAGAAATCACAGCACCAATGTACAAGATGATCCTTATAATATAGTAGGTATTTTACAGGAAAAGTAAATAAGAACTTTTTCGATATGAAAAGGCTTAGACATTTATTCTCAACAGCATCAGTATGCATATTCAAATGCTATGTTTCATGTATTCTTGTGCAAACATGTCTCAGGCACATCTGATCCACGTACTCCAAAGGCTTTGGTGGGAAACCAAAGTACTTAGGGTTCATTCTTTCCATACTATATTATTTAACAATTACCACTGAATACGAGTTTTAACTTTTCTAAGTCAAACTTTTTCAAAGAAAGTATAACATTTCTTTTAAGTTTTTCTTGTCTAGTTGTCTATGGGTATATAATAAAAATATAGCCACTACTATTAGTAAACATATAGGATATAGCCAAGTCCAATCCTAGTTTTCAGGGTTTACCAAATCCAAGACCCCGTATCCATGTTGGACATTGACATTGTCGCCTAGATTCATAGTACCATAGAGTGTATCTGCTCAAAGAAATATGATATTGACATATTGTCGTTCAATAATACGAAAAGTACCAGATTTCTCCCTCATGATCTAAAGGAATAATGCACAAGAATGACTTTGAACTTGCATCTTGTAGAAGCAAGAACTTGCTATAACTAGTTAGCCATAAAACTAAGGTTATCAGAAATGTACATGTTAAGTGAAATGAATTACCTGCTTTCCCCTTAGCTGGTACAATAAAAGATTCAGAACCCGATAGTCAAAGGATTTTAGATGACTTGCTCTCATCACATCTTCAATCAAAATCTGAATAATACATCTTTAATCAAAATTTGGACAACAAGAACCTTGTGGAATACCAGTATGCAAATAATGTTTCTATCCATTTCTTGGACAACGATAAACTCTAAATAAGTTACTTCAAAAATTATAATAATAAGAAGAAGAAAAGAAAATGACAATGTCTCTGTCGATAGAATAATTGAGAAAACCGATAAAGAAATAGAATAATTGAGAACCTAGTCCTCATTCTTTGACATAATAATATCTCAATTTAACTTACTACATTCTCAGGTACTTGGATTAAAAAGAGTAAGTATCAACCATAAAATGATGTGGATTTCAGGAAAGAATAGTTCAGACAAAATGGTTTGGCATTTGTACACAGCTTATGACCAGACAACAAAATATTACAATTTACAATAATTTTGCATCCATCTCCAAGGTTTTAATACTGGACATACTTCATTCTTACATAGAAAGGAGAAAGAAGACCAATTTCTATGTTATGGAAAAAAATTAGTTGATCCTATATTACACTAAACTTTTAATTATCACAAGAAAAAGATAGAATAAGATATCCTTTATAGCCGTGTATTTACATGTGCCTTAAGACATGATAAATTTTGAAACTGAAGTTCTTCTATTACATCCAGGTAAGACTTCCACAGAACCATATGAAATACAGAACAACACAAACTTCCTTAGATTCATGACTTGGCTAACCAATTTTATCAACAATATGGAGGAAAATGTTGACCATTTATATAGCTACCTGTTGCTTGCTAACTAGTGCATTACATAATTTCCTCTCTAGGAGCCAATACTCTTCTCCGCACTTGAGCTCTGCTCTAATTCTGAACAAAGTAACCAAACAAGATAAGGTTGGAGCTAGGCAGGCATCGCACTATTTTCCAATGGATAAGCAAGATGATAGACCGTTCTGTCATAAGGCCAAGATGTCCAAGTAGAAGGATGAGAGGTCTAAATGGATCAGTTCTGAAAACTTTCATGAAACAATCTTTCAACTTATGATTCCTGTCCTGCATCCAGTGAAAATCAGAGAATCAGTTAGACCAGGTAAAAGTCAATTACCTAGTTCAAAGATTTAATAGAAAGTGCAACAAAACTCTTAACTTACTGGCTTAGAAGTATCACTTGTAACTTCCATGGTCGATAAATCTAAAATCTGTTCATTATAACTATCCAGCTGTATTATGTAAAACATGAAATCGTTAGAATAAAAGATATATCAAATAGAGACTGAATCACTAGCCCATGAAGCATGATCTGATACCAGTATCTATATCCTATATTGTGAGGATGTAGTGTATAGAACCAGCTAGAAGACCTAAATATTTATTAAAAAAAACACCATCATATCAACATATTATTAGATGCAATATCCACATCCATATCCAAGTACTAGACAGAATTCAGGAAATGAAGATCCATATCCCTGTTTCTCATACCAGTCACAACAGTATACCATAGCCAGGCATCTTAGGTTTGAGGGACGCTGGCTAAAAGCTATAGACTTGGTTTCTAATGTCAATATGACTCATAGTTTCAAACATCGTATTTTGAACTAATATAATGTTGGAACTCATATTGACAAAGTAATCTAGTAGTAAATTGATGATTAAATTTATAACAAAGAGTCAGACATGAAATAAGTCCTGAACTCATTACCTGATAAATGTAACCTTCCATAAACGAAAGCACTGGGAGGTACTTGAATACCACTTCAGGTTTTTTCACATCCATCCCATGAAACATAAAGTAAAACCTACACTGCCAATTGACCAGACGTTTGTTAGGTAGCTCACCAAAATCACCAGACAAAAGATGGGATAAAGAAGTAAGAGCATGAGCGATCTTGAATGTAGTAACATTTGTAGACCCCTGACAACATATTTAAGATAATACAAACATGACCTTTTATGAAAGTTGAAACGCAATTATCACCAAACATCCACAGCTAAAGGGCAAAGAATTACTCACAAAATCCTCAAGGGTAGAATTTGCTCGCTGCATTGCATCTAGTCCAACCATAGCCATGTCTTCAATATCACCTCCCAGTGCATCAAGATCGCTTTTTCTCTCAAGGTAGATTTCAGTAGGACGTTCCACACAATTTTGTTGATAATCTGTAACACAATTCAAGCTTTAAGTATAGTCCATATGGACTTACCAATTTCCTGAAAGATATTTAACTTCCCAAGGGAAATTTTAAACTTCAAAACTCTTCACATTAATCTTCAATGTCTTTCAAAAAGCTTGTGTATATTGTAAATTCTTGTAAAACATCAGGCATATTCTGGTTAGAGGTGTAATCCATGGATTAATTGATCAAAGCAACCCAGTAGATATTCCTCAATGATCATGGTTGGAAACAAAAGACACTCAAAAAAGCAAAAAAAAAAAAAAAGAAGAAAAGAATAGACATAAACAAGATAATTGACCTCCTCCAGAGGGTAGTAACTTTATTGCATAATGTTGACTGAAATGCTACACAATGTTATGGGCGATAACTCAAGAAACTCCTGTAGGCTGTAACAACCTCCTCAAACGAAAAAGATAATTTCGTTCAGCAATTAAGTTTTCTTTGAGAGATCTGTTCAAACTTTTGAGAAGCTTTTGGAAAAAAGGAAGAGATAATAGATTCCACAAACAAAAGGTCGAGATGGTGTGATATCTAAATGGTTAAACAAATGAGTTTACGTAAACAAACCTAATACGCTATAAAGAAAGTTTTAAAGTATTCTATAGTTAAAACCATAAGACAAATACTTTTTACAGCATACTAATTACAAATTCTGTCTCAGGTAAGTTATGCATTCAGGAAGCCAACTCATTAACAGAACTCGTTTTGGTTGTCATACTTAGTCATGATAAAAATACAAAAGTATGTCATAATAACTTAACCATATTACCCTATTATGTGTATTTCCCGGTTGCACATACCTTCTCCAGTAAGACACAATGTAGCTTCCTCAAGAACTGCAGGTGAAATCTGTCAAAGTAGTATCAGCAAACGGAGAATCTTATTATCATGCAGATAATGGAACCCAAATTTGAGAAATCGGTAACTTAAAATCACCTTTGGTAGACGTTCAGAAATCAAATGGCACTTCTCCTCCATAGTAAATTTGCCACATGGATTTGCCTTCCACATATCATTTTCCAAATAAAAGGTCAGTAATCAGCATAATAGTATTTGATACAGCTAAACCTTTTGTACGCCGAAGAAGATATGTTGGTCGAAAGAGAATGCTCCATCGACGACAAAGAATTTTATTACGCCATCCTCGTCCGAATAATCGAAGACTAAATTGCTTTATTTGTGTTCATTGCAAAAAGAAGTCATTAGCACTCTCTCTCAAAACCAGCAGCTGTCACAATATTTTTCTAACTTTTTCAAATGTCAAGGGTCTCCATTGTTGGGTATCTAAAATTCTTAGATCGTACCGTCTTCACCAAACTCAACCAACCATGCAAGTTACTATTGTTATCATGAAAAATGTCATTAGCATATGGGATCCGGGTGGATCAGGTTCCAGGCTTCCAGCCTTGAGGACAAGGTTGTTTTCAAGGCGGGTGGAATGTTATGTGCGTGGATTTAATTTAATGTTTTAATTTAGTGGTTTAGTTATTTAGGATTTTTAATTTATTTTTTAGTTAAATGTATGCAATAATTCTTCGTATTTAGGGATATGGGTTGTTAGTAGAATTAGTCTTCCAAGTTATCGGTAGTTAAAGTGTTGACTATGTTTTAGGAATTTAGGGGATAGATAAACGTGGGGTTAATTAGTTTAGTTGTTATTTGTTAGTGGGTAGAGTTCCATATTTTTAGGGATATTATTTGTGTACGTGGGTATGCTTAGTAGAGGTATTTGTAATTGTAAAACTCTATTTAAAGAGTTTGGACATGAATGAAAGAAAAAAGAGAATATTTTGTGAGTTATCTCATGTATGGAGGTTTTGATTCCCTCGAAGAATCAATTGGAGGCTGGTTTTCCTCG
Source organism: Macleaya cordata (assembly GCA_002174775.1). Taxonomy (NCBI): domain Eukaryota; kingdom Viridiplantae; phylum Streptophyta; class Magnoliopsida; order Ranunculales; family Papaveraceae; genus Macleaya; species Macleaya cordata. The sequence goes on along the minus strand of MVGT01004392.1, from coordinate 395,758 downwards.
AATTAAACCATTATCCCTGCTTTTATTTAATTTTTAGTAAAGTTACGTGTTAGGCACGTAACAGATAAATACAGCTTATTTTTTATTTTTTTCCTTCGAGGAGAGTGTGTACCATGTAGTTCATGTAAACTAGTGAAAGAAGTAAAAGCCACACTCTGGATAAAAACCCACTCATAAATATGAAAAGGGGAGGAATTTATTATTCACGTTGTCTAAATTCTAATACGCCATACCCTGTACGATAGGGAAAAAAGAAAAAGCTAATAAGAATTAACTGTGCCTGTTTTTCTATATTCATGTCATATTCTCAGTTACCATTCTAAGTTCTTTAAGGAATGCAAGAGACTTCAAAATCATATGCAGATTATATTCCAACCACCATCAAGATTTACTGTTATGAGTCATCCAAACTATTGCACTCCAAATTACATTTAATTCAAAGATAAATCAGCATTGAAGGTTAAATAGTTATAAACAACTCAACTATGCATAATCAGATTTCATTATTATGGAAAGAGCCAGTGGCATGGCTCTTACTAGAATGTCCTTGCTACACCAATCAAACCCTAAACATTTCCAACAGAATAGTTGGAGATCTTCTAAACTCTCTGAACTCAATATGCCATAAGATGTACCCAAACAGAAAATTATAAACTCCTAACTTCTTGATTTCCATTTTGAACAGTCGACAAACAATGCGTCCACACAAAAGCCTTGAAATCAAAGAATCTAGAGCTTTCCTCACTTTTGATGCAGCTGGCATTCTAGCAATATGATCTCAAAATTTAATACTATTTAAAGATCTTTCACGAGAAACACACAAGTTTCAAAATTTTCATAGCAGACTATCATGGAAATCAGAAAGTAGATTACACAGATCCAATGTTGAACATAGAAAAAAGTAAGAAGAGGTTCTATAAATTTACCATGAAGAGCATGAACTCGGCGAGGAAGCGATCGGAGTCCTGATTATTTGAGGAGAGCCCATGTTCTTGAATGAAAGAGAGCATGCTCTGCAAGTTTTCCAGCTTCCCAAGTGCTTCCATGGCCTCAAATTTCAAAATTTGGATACTAAACCCTAAAAAGTATATGAGTTAGTCTACAATTACCCCAGCTTTTTTTTCTTTTCTTTTTTTTTTTTTGCTGGAAAATTACTCCAGTTCTTACATCCTATTCGTAGCTTCTTTTGTGTAACCAAAATGGACAAAATGTTGGAAAATGAAAGCACATAGTGAAGTTAGCTAATTTTGATCATTTTTGTTTCACAAATCAACAATTTATTCTGAACTTCGAAAAAAGTTGCAAAATCTGAGGTGTTCAATTAAACCCTTACTACAAAATTTCAAGTTCAACTCGGTAAACTCACAGTGAAGGCAATGGAGAGCGGGATAGTTTGAAAATCAAAAACCACACGGTAACAATGCCCCCACAAACACAAACACAAACCCAAAAACTGATTTCTCAGAATCAGTCCGACATTTCTACTAAATCAGATATCTAGAGAGAGAGAGAGAGAGAGAGAGAGAGAGAGAGAGAGAGAGAGAGATTGTACCTGATTTGGTACAGATGGAGAAGTAGAGCAGCGAGAGGGTGTTGAAGACGAAGGAGGGGAAATTTTTAACCAGTAAAAAAGCGCATGAAAAAAAGAGCGGAAATTTGTCACAATTTGTTGCTTCGCAATCATTTTCTTTTGAGCCCAAAGACTCGTGTTTTGGGCACCAGCGTTTTAGATTAGGACAAGTTAGGATTTGGGCAATCATCCAAAAATAGACATTTTGAATTAGGCTGGCCTCCACAACACTAGACCCCACAATACTGCAAATATATATATATATATATATATATATATAGATAGTAATACGACATCAAATCCTGTAATGACACTCAGCATTATTATTGTATACAGTCTGCAAATTTACTAGATGAACCATTTTTGCATTTACAAGGGCAGGTAGGATCGTTTTTTATTTTCACTTTCCTTCAGTATTTTAATTTTTTCCTACAAACAGAAAAACTGTTTCAAAATTAAAGATAAATTTAGGGGAAAAATAAACATCAAAATTACCATATTGACTTAGAAATTTGGTAAACATCAAAATCGCAAATAATTGATTGTGTTTTGCCTTTCCCATACACATCTTGTAGTTTCTTCTTTTTTTGTTAATTTCTTCTTGAATTTCAATCGCAACAACATTTGATGGATTTGTCCTTATTTAGGTGATTCCTCATCAGAGTATTTTTCAGCTCTATAATTCATAGACAGGAATAGGATGATGATTGGAGATAAGCTACAAACTGGAGTGTACATGAATGACTTGACACCCAACCATATTGGGGCTAACCAGACACAATTTGAATGTTCTTCGAAACGACGACGAGGGCCATTGAACGAATCCACCAACCTTCCCCTCTTGATGAAAATCGGTTGTCATACAAATTTGTTATTCTGCTTGCAGATGGATACCAGTGATCGCCTTCAACAGCATAACATCAAAATGAGTAAGAAAACCTCGGCATAAGGTTAAACGAATCAGACCTTGCTCAACAATACAAGATGAGCTCAACCCATTTGAAATTTTGCAGTTTTGAAAGCCATAGCTAGACTCTTTCTATGTCATGTTTATCCTCAATTTTGATTTGGGATTCCATCTTTTTTGCCGCCTTATTCTCCGTAACTGAGTTTACTTTGTTTGTCACCTCTTCAGCTACAAATTCACGCTTGATTTCCCTCGGCTTCCCAGCCTTCATGATTGCAAGAATCAGCTCTAGCTGTTTTTGTTGTTGTTCCTATAGAAAGCATTTTAGAGTAGTCAGCAACATAAGATGGATTTGCTATTAAGTTTAATTACTTGGTAAGACATGCATAAGTAGATGTACAGCCTCTCATCTTAAAGCAGTTAACATATTTAAATGTCTAGTGGAACGAGGAGGCAAGGATGAGATAAGTCATGGCTGGGATTAACGGTAAAGAAAGTATGATTGGGCTGTAGTCTGAAAAGAGAAACTCAATCGCTGGATTGATTGTTCCATTTAGCAAAAGACAAAGCACTGTCGCCTAATTAAGTGCAAAAGCATGTTATAAAGCCTTTGAAGTTTTATAGTGACAACCAGAGCATCATGTATCAGTAAACAAATCTACTTTACCAAACAACAGTCGACTTTAGGTATAGTTCTATAAAAATTTGCTGCTCGTGGTCTATTTCATCTATGATAAGAGAGGTGTGAATTAAGTGATCCATCAATCACTTCTATACTTTCATGAACTTACAGATGATTCATTTTAAGGTGAAGACAAAAGGAATAGCTAGTCCTACTTCTTCATGGTCATCCCTCTCTAAAAGCGAGAAGAAATAAAGCGACAGTGAGTGAGAGATAGACGGTACTCGGAAGAGTAAAATTTGAGTTTGGTCTCTTACAAATGTTACACTTAGCTATGAGAAGCTAATAAATTTTATTGACATGTGCCAATGGCTGAAATGCAGCGTCTATGAAAAGCAGAGAACCTTCTAAATGCACATAAAACACTGTCAAATGAAGTCAATGTTGCACACTTGCACTAACAGCTAAGCCTGATTATGGTCACATCAAAGGGTTCAGTTTTTGTGTCTACTCAGATGCTGGCTCCATTCTCAACATGTTCAAACAACTAAACAAGATTATAGATGCCATCTTTTTTTTTCTAAAGCAAATCCACGTACTATCTTTTTCTAATTATCTAATATCTATTCAACAGGACCAGTAAGTCCATCATCAATGAAACGCTGAAACATCTTCTGCTTACTAATGAGTAATTTTTCCATTTTTGAAACTTCCACTAGAAAAAATGAAGCTAATTCCACTTCCATATTCTGTCTCCTGCTAAATAGGTATCATTTCCTAAAGAGGCTATAAAAAAAATTTCCTATTAGCCAAGGCACACTAATATCACATTATTTATAAGTTATAACCAAGCATCCATAATGCTCTAATAGAGGCAGAGGCTAAGGTGGATAGAGCTTCATGTAACATTCTCTGCCAACTCCAGTAGCTATATACCAAAACAATGTACAACTGAATATAAAAAGGCCACGCTCTCCTAGAAAATGTACATTACAGAATGACCTTAGTGTTCTAAGTTCTGATTACAAAAACAGCTTGCATTCTTTTGTCACCCACAAAAATATGAAACATTTCCAGTTTCTCTATAAATTCTGGAAAATGGGTTTCGAAACAGCATAATGATCTTTAACCTCCAAAGTTGATGAATATTTTCTATACATTTGAATGAATAAGACTAGGAGAACTTATGAGTTCAGAATCTAGCAACAAACTAAATAATACCCTCAAAGCCGAACTGCTCAATTTTATACTGTTGTATTTTACAGTTGCATCCATACTTTTCAGGCAAGTTAATCCATATTGCAATATCACAATGTATTAGGAGTTGCATAATTTAGACTATCCTACGTACTTTTACTGTTAATGTAAGACTCACCTGCATTGCCAACAAGACCTTTTGAATTTCTCCAAGCTCCTTTTCAAGAATGTCTTCCTGTGCTGCTAGAGCTCGAGTAGCCTCGGAGTTCTTCTGAGCAAGAACTGCAGTCTACAAACATTGAAAAATAGTTAGCAGTTATAGTGCATGAGACATCTTACACGATAAGCAGGCTGAAATGTGGTGAAGGAGCGAATGTACAATAAGTTTTGCACCTTGAATTTTACATTTAACTATCCAATTATACAGGGGAGAGGCTCAATTTGTTGGAAACTCCAAGAATTGGTTTTCTTATGGGTCTTCACTATCCAATCCACCAACAGAAGAAGTTGATAGAAGGACTTGACCAATAAAGCCCCACAAATGAAACTAAGCCTAGATGGTAATACTTTACCAGAACCATTGTTGACGATCACTTTGTACGAAGGACATAACTTTTTTTCAATCAATTTTAAAAACTTATTAAGGTGATAAAAAATTGTAAGTCGGAGTTCCAACACATAACTGCAAGCAAAACCACGAGTTGCATTAATATTAATTTGCGATTTGAAGGTGTCTGAGTCTCCATAGTATGATATGTGTATATGAAGTTTAATGGGATTTAGTTGCCAAAAATTGAAGAAAAACAAGAGGGGAACTATTAAACTGACTTCAGTTTCAACCAAGTTTGTTCCCCAAAAAATGCTATAGTGCCACCAGTAAGCACTACCAATTTAATTCTTAAGGCTCAGAATCTCAGCAGTCTTACTAACTAAAATGAAAATAAAGAAATCTAGAACATGATAGAAAACTTGAGTCATTTATGAGAAGCAAATCTCAAGTTTTTCTTTTATCATACAGGATCCTTATATAGAAAGAATCATCGTTGTTGAACTGGCATGCACACTATAATGTCTAAAAAGCAATTGTTTTTCAGTACAGAACTACAGAAGCAAGACAATTCAATGCATCCTCTGGTCATAGCATTAAGTCCAATATGATTCCTATACCTTATCAAATTTTGAGGTTTATAAGTACTAAGTATTCGTTTCTTTTTAGCATTCTCGATAGATTTCTAAGTAATTTAGTTCCACATTCCTTCCTTTTCTATTCTTACAGTTAATCAAACATAGCTTCAACCCTAACATGAAAAGTAAAACTTCTCAAACAGGAAGAAGAATAGTAAGCGTTACCTCAGTAATGGGTTCTTTCAACGCCTTCCTTGTAACCCTAAACCTAATCCCCAATTTCTCAAGCTGCCTCGACAAAACCCTAATAATAGTAGCCGAACTCCGCAGATCCTCTTCCAACTTCTCAATTCTCTCAAGAAGATTAAAACTTGAACCATTCGACTTGATCGAATCCCGACAAATCCTACTCCATTGTCTTCTTCGAATCAAAGCATCAATAAAAACAGCACCAAACAACAAAACAAACTGCCACACAAAAACCCTAGTTACCACCAATTCCTGAAACGATTTCTTCGAAACAACCCAATTCACAGCAAATCCAATTGAAAGAACAGCTGAGGGAGCGAGACATAATACTTCAGCAATCGAAAGAAAAGCATCCAAATTAATCTTCTTATTCAGACCTTCTTTTTGTACTGCACCTTCTGATTGAATGACTCTGAGAGGCCATTTTAGGGTTGTTCTAAATGAATCAATTTTTGGATTAGAAAATTTTTTCCCTAGAAATTTGAAATGTAGTGGGTTTTTAAGATGTTTGGGGGAGATTGAGAGAGTGAAAATAGGGGTTTTGTTGTGAATTTGATTGGAGTAGAAGCAGAGATGATGAGAACGTGGATTTGTTAAGAAGAGGTTTTGAGCTGTGACTGACATGATTTTTTGCTTCTGTTTTTAGGGTTTATTGAAAGGCATTTAGAGAGAGAAAGAAGCGAGAGAGAGATATGTGTTTTAATGGAAGATCAGTTCTTCTGCTGTTCTCTCCGCAACTGTTGAGACAGGGTTCTTGACGATTTGCCCAACAAGTGGATATGCCCAACTGTAGTTAATTCCTAATAATAAGAGTTATGATCTAGTGCACCACGACATTATCTTTTATGTGTGCTCCCAAGATAATATCCGTCGTATGTTTGTGTCGTCGTAATTCACGTGGAGTTAGTACGTGAAAATCTACGGGTACTAACTAAGATGCACAGAAAAAGAGTCAATGTACGAACACGTAATATCTTTTACTAAACAAAGTCAATCGTTGACCGTGATTGACCCGCATATTCTCGTGTCCTATGGGTGGGAACGAGCAGGGCTTTGGTTGGGCCGTACTGGCCTTTGCCCAGCCCAAGACTTGGGGTAGGTTGAAAGGTGTAAATATGTAATCACTAGTGCTTTTTGAAGTGACCAACTTATGAAAGTTGTGCCCAATGTTTATGTGGCCTAGTCGGTTCCATTGCTATATAACTTGAAAATTCTTTTAAAATATTTTTGGGAGAGAAAAGTAATCAATAAGTCTTTTTGGTCAGACGATATACTCGACCATTTGCCCGACGAGGACATGGCAGTCCAGGTTGCAGCCTCGGTGGCAGTCAAATAAGGAGCTTTTTTCAACCCTGAAAAGACAGGAAAAGACGTAGCTGACATTGCTTTTGAGTGATACTTATCATAGGGGTTAATATTTTCTCTTTCATCTCTATACATCTAGAAATTAAAAGAACAATAAGACGGAAGAAGCAAACAAAAGAGGAGAGAGACGTCAACCTCTGCATCTCTCCGTCTCCGTCGCCGTCCGTTACCGGAATCCAAAATGGTAAAGTCCTCACTCTATTTTTCCATTTCCTAAGCCTTTGTCTCCCTAAAATCTTAATCTAGGGCTTTTCTCATCAGTTTTGATTTTCTCTCTCAAAACCCTTTCAAAACTTGTGTTAAAGGGGAGAGTTCTTCCTTTTGGAGGACAAATCGAGGAAGAACGAAAGCAGATCTTTGCAAGCTCGCCGTCGTCGTTGCTCCGACGGTAAGTTCTCACGTTTTTCTACATTTTTTTCTAACTTTCTCTTTCTAAACTTAAATCTCTAACAAAAACACTGAAATTTTTGAATTTTTACTGTGAAAGTTTTCCCTAAAAAAATGTCTTTTTTTAGATTCTTACAAAGTTTACAGTAAAAAAAATTAGATTTTTACTGTGAATGTTTTAATGTAAGTGAAAAACTCAAATTTTACTGTCAAAGTTTAGTGAAAAAAAGTGTCTGTAACTTTCTCTCTCTAAGTGTTCTTTGGCTACACGATTCATTTGATGAAGACCAAATAATATGGATTTTCCTAATTTTGGTGGAGTTCATCTCAGCTGAAAATGTCCTCGTCTTGCAAGAGACCATGTTTGGGATGTGTGAAATGTACTGGTTTAAAATTTTTGGTTTGCACTATGAAGTCTTGTGTAGTGTTTGAGAGGTCGAAGGACGGAATTAGGAAGCCAAAATAGGTGAGTATCAACTATTACATTCTAGCTGCTTGGATTTATTTTATGTAATTAGACTTTGCTTACACAAAATTCCATTTTATATTAGGAGCCAAGGTGCGAATTTTGCAACATGATCGGTCACACTGCATACTCCTGCCCAGAAATTGAAATAGAACTCCTAGATGAATGTGCAGCTTGCAATCAGATAGGTCACACTACAGAGTGCTGCCCAGAATTGGAAGGGGCATTACGTGATGAACAAGAACGTGTTGTTATCAATGAAGCTGACTGCTCCCATGGGAGCTACAGCTATGACTATTCTAATAGGTGTTTGTCGTGTATTTTTGTGGTATGGACATGGAAGACGCTTGATTAAGTATTAATTGTTAGGGATAGTTGTTAGTATGTTGTATTTATGATTGCACTTAAAACTTTAGTAGATAGTTGTAATTATGTTGTACTTATGATTTAACTTGAAACTTTAGTTTCGAATTCTGACTCAAAATGTGGTGTACTACTTGATGCCTTCTTATTTGTAAAAATCAAATAACTAAAAAATAATTTTAATAATCAAGGACGATCAATTGGCTTACATCAATCTAAACATTATTTTGGTGCTGCGTAATAACGAGAATCACAGCATTTTGAGGTGCCATCTTTAAAATTAATTTTACACTCCAATCCAAAACACACAAACAATTCACTAACAGTGAATGAAACATTTTGAGGTGCCCTTTCAAAATTAATCTCACACTCAAATCCAGAACCTGTATTCAATTCATGCACAGACACATTTAAATTACAAAATCTGAATCAATTTTAGATTGAGTAAAGTATCACTCCTCATTAATTTTATGTAAACAAAGAAAAGGATCTTACGGCTAAAGGATCCCATCGATTAATTACATCCAACATCAGTTGGGTACTACTGGCACAGAAAGATTCCCATTGCTTGCTCATTGGGTACAAACGGGATTACTTCTCTCTTGAGTTGGGGTTATAATGGGTGTTTGGGAGGGCAACTGGTTATTGGTTTGAGCATCCTACAAAAAGTGAGAAATACAATTTAATTGTATTAAGTAATAAGAACTCTAAAATCAGTGAAAAATAAAATAAAAAGAAAAATGAAATACATCACCTTGGCCCTTTTTTTTTCCTGTTCTGCATTTCTTCGCAAATTTGGACTCTTTTCTAACTGATTCAGGGCGGCCTTTTTTCTTACTACATTTTGGATCTTGTATGCCCCCCCTTGCCTTCTCAACACAATTAGTAGATATGGGAGTAGGATTACTTCCACGACTCAACCTCTTCGCAGGAAATTCCTTCATCTTATTAGATATCCACTCCGAAACTTCAGCACAATCCTCTTTATCCAGTGATGCAATGTCAGCGAGCTTGGTGAATTCTAGACACAGCTGGTCATTTCGCAATTGTTTAGGTGTGGACAGGGCTGTCTCTGAGATTTGGGGGTCCAATGCGAACTCATAGAAATGGGCCCCCTAAAAATTGTAAATGTAAAAAGTAAATAAAAAACTATCCCAAAGTTTTTTTGTTAAGCCAATTTAGTTCTTACTTTTATAAGATCCAAATAAAGGTCAATGGGGCAATGCCTATAGTCATACACTAAAAATTCTTATATTGCAATGAAGACAACTCAAAAAGTTAGACTGTTAGTACTTGGGTTTACCGGAAGCCAGAAGGTAAGTTTGGACGGATAAAAAAAGAAGAAGAGATAGAAGGTAAAGTAAGAAGAACGAGACAATACCTACAGGTAATGGCCCAATATTTTATTTTCACTCGAGTAATTTGTAAAAGTATTTTGATTTTAAATAATTATTGATGTGTAGAAGGGAAAAACGTGACGGAAGGGGGCCCAAATTTTTTTTAATTTGTAAAGCTTTTTTGGTTGAGTTTTATTGTTTTAAATGCATCGAGGGTTGCCTGGATGGTAAAGGCATCCTTTCCTCCTTTGGGGGGAGGTCTTGAGTTCGAGCCTTGCTAGTGTGACTAGCAAGGTTCCACTCATGTAATGGGTAGTATCTATACAAAAAAAATATTGTTTTAAATAAATTAAATTAATAAAAAAAATTTTGCTATACCATATTACATGCATACATACATAAATAGGGGTGTACAATGTTTTGGGGCCCTTCTAAGGTGGGGCCCAAGGCGGCTGCCTTGGTGGCCTTGGCCCAGAGCCGGGCCTGGGTGTGGATTGCCAACCATCAAAATGGATTTTCATCCTCGTGTGGGACCTTCTCACACCTTTTCTCTATCTACTTAAGATGTATTTATCTAGAAGTAGATCTACATCATTGCGAATCAACACAGAAAGTGCATGCCTACAAAGCATTCCCCTAAACTCAAATCTATTACAGTTGCACTTAACTTCACAGGTGTGTCTCTGAAACAAACTGTAAACATCACTTTTTTTGTTCGCTCTCCAACCTCGACATCATCGCGTATGTCAGACTCCATCATCTCCCCAGCATCCCGTATAGAAATTAGATCACAATACATCTTCCCACCCAACTCTTTCTGAAACTCTTTGAATTTTGAGAGAGTATAGGCACTTTGAACTTGCTTCTCCATTCCATAATGAGTCACACATGGTCTTATTCGTGAAAATGACTTAAAATCTGAATGGGCCTCTTTTCCACTTTATTCCTCAATGCATTATCATATTGTTCTACAAATTACTTCAAAGTGGTTTTTGAATTAACATACCCATCAAAAAAAGCATTTACACTCTCACTCCGTTGGGTGGTCGACATACCCGCCCAAAAATTGGTTTTCACAAAATAAGGTACCCATCGATGTCTTTCTTTATACATAACACTCAACCAAGCATTCTTATGCAGATGATACTTTTCAACCAACCCACACCAATTCTCTTCAAATTCTATCGAGGTTTGTGAATCATACACCACACCTTTTAAAGAAAAACTGAATGATTTATAATGTGTGTAGCTACCTAACTTTTCAGGCAATTTTTTCATCACATGCCACAAACACCATCGATGCCTAGTGTTGAGAAAATGATCTCGATTGCATTTTGCATTGCCCTGTCTTGGTCAGTGATAATCCCATCAGGAGCACAGTTAGACATGCATGCCAACCATGTACTAAATAACCAAACAAAGCTCTCTGTAGTCTCATTTGAAATCAAGCCACATCCAAGCAATATTGATTGCCCGTGATGATTGACCCCAACAAAGGGTGCGAAAGGCATATCGTATTTGTTTGTCAAATACGTGGTGTCAAAAGTGACTACCTCGCCAAATTCCTTATACGCTTCTCTGCTCCTCCCATCAGCCCAAAATACATTCTTCAAACGACTCTTCTCATCCAAATCAATATTAAAATAAAACCAGTGTTCTGTCCTTGCATCTTTGTAAAATATTGTTGAATTGCTTGGGCATCTCCTACCCCGAGTCGCAACCGCCTTACTTTTTCAATGTGATTCATGACGTCTTTTTGTAGAAATGTTACCTTCGCATGCCCCCTGCTTCTTGCACAAATGAATCGTAATTTTTGTTCGCTCTAATACCCACTCTGTCATTCAATTCCAGTTGTCCTTTCACACGTCTATCAATTTTTCGGTTGCATTGAAAGAACCTTGATTTGCTCGGGCTTAACCCATGGTTATGGTCAAGAATAAGAACACTGATCTTCCATTTTTCATCAAAGTCTAACATTGTTGATAACCTAGCCTTGCACCCAATTCGATAGCTCGGATAAGGGTTTAAGGGGTTATCTGATGTATTGCCATGATTTCCACTTCAACTACATACAAATGTAATATGTTTTAATTTTCCATCATCCTTATCCCTCTTCGATGACCATTTCCTCACTGGAAAACCAAAGTGTTTACTATATTTTCAGAATAATTCATATATTTCATCTATGCTGTCAAATTTCATCCCAATCTTTGGCTCAACTACCTCACTTGCATCATTTTTCACTTCATCATCTAAAACCTCAACATCCTCTACTAGTTCTAAATCATCTAAGGGCTCCCCCTCCATACCTGTACATAACTTAGTAATTCTTAAAAAAAATTAATCCAATGCAAAAATTTAATCCAATGAAAATATATAATATAGCTCTAATTTTCTGAATCTAGGTTAAACAAAATCTGAATCAATAAAACCTCCACAAAATCCATACAGAAACATAACTTTGAATATAAGAAAATCCATATTATTTGGTCTTCATCAAATGAATCGTGTAGCAAAAAAACACTTAGAGAGAGAAAGCTACAAACACTTTTTTTTCACTAAACTTTGACAGTAAAATTTGAGTTTATCACTTACACTAAATATTCACAGTAAAATTCCAATTTTGTTTTACTGTAAACTTCGTAAGAATCTAAAAAAAGACATTTTTTTAGGGAAAACTTTCACAGTAAAAATTCAAAAATTTCAGTTCTTTTTTTAGAGATTTAAGTTTAGAGAGAGAAAGTTAGAAAAAAAATATAAAAAAATGTGAGAACTTACCGTCGGAGCAACGGCGACGATGAGCTTGCAAAGATCTACTTTGGTTCTTCCTCGATCTGTCCTCCAAAAGGAAGAACTCTCCCCTTCAACAAAAGTTTTGAAAGGGTTTAGAGAGAAAAAATCAAAACTGATGATAAAAGCCCTAGATTAAGATTTTAGGGAGACAAAGGTTTAGGAAATAGAAAAATAGAGTGAGGACTTTACCATTTTGGATTCCGGTAACGGACAGCGACGGAGACGGAGAGATGCAGAGGTTGACTTCTCTCTCCTATGTTGTTTGCTTCTTCCGTCTTATTGTTCTTTTAATTTCTAGATGTATAGAGATGAGAGAGAAAATATTAACCCCTACAGTAAGTATCACTCAGAAGCAATGTTGAGCTACGTCTTTTCTTGTCTTTTCAGGGTTGAAAAAAGCTCCTTGTTTGACTGCCACCAAGGCTGCAACCTGGACTGCCACGTCCTCATCTGGCAAATGGTCGGGTATATCGTATGACCAAAAAGACTTATTATTTTGTAAAACCATGTCTAAAAATCATTTTTGATATGTAATAGATGTCCACAAATCTATATTACTTGATGTAGATATTAACGAAATGTTCTTTGATGTGGAGGGCCCTTATATGTGCATAATAACTAGGAAAATGTCATTCAACGCACCAAATGGGGTTTAAAATTTAGAATTTGCTACAGAAAGCTAATCCAACAGTCAATATGTTTCACATACCCTCCTAATTCGTACCTGTAATAAATTCTGTAATGCTAACACTGCCGTATATGTAAACAATCATGATGGTGATTGAGGGTGACTGTGGTGGTGGTATCAGGAAATGTACGTAGTATTTGGAAGCATAGAGAGCCTACATTGAAGGCTGAAGGTAGGGCTGACTGCAATTCAAGGTGGTACAAGCCAGTGCGAACTACCTTTTGCTTCATCGAAATCAGAATCATAATCGACATGATCCGGTGGACAAAGGGCAGCAAACCAGGCCTGCATCTGCAAATCCCCCCTTTACCAATACCATAAGGAGTAGCAGAAGCAAAGCCACTGACTTTAGTTTTGCTTCTTTTTCTTTCACCGGCATGAGCCTGTCCCGAGGATCCGGAACCAGGTCGAGATTATGGTTGCTCGAAGCAGGTTCCATGTCCTCCATGGAGCTATTCTTTTTCCATTGATTGCTTGAATCACCACTTTTGAGTCGTGTCAATGGGTACCAAAGTACCAGGAACCGAACCGGTACCAGAACCGTTTTTTGCGGTTTCGGGACCTCATTTTGTGGATGCGATAAATTTCAGATCCATTTCAGATCTACCCATTTTGGATCCGTTTAATTTCGGATCCACCCAATGGTTACCCACGGGCACTAGGTTCCGTATAAATTTTATAATTTTATAGTTTAATTTACTATTATATAATAATTTTTTAAATTTTTTAAATTTTTTTTAATTAAAAAAAGAAATCAATGACTATTATATAACAAATTTCATAATAAATTAAATTTTATAATTAAATAAAATACAAAATACAAATAGGTTTTATGTGAAAAAAATAATAATTAAAAACAGGTATCGGGTACCTGCGGGTACCCGCGAATCCTAGCGGTACCAGATCCGAAACCACCAATTGAGGTTCCGGTACCGGAACCGAAATGATTTGGAACCGTTTTATGATAACGGGACCAGATCTGGAACCTTTAGGTTCCGATCCGGAACTATCCCGTTGACACCCCTGGCTGAAGGGAGTGGTTGGGTGCTTGGAGGTGGACCACGTGGTCATTGAAGTGTGTTGTGATTTGGAAATGATATGACGAATCCAACAAACAAAAGTTAATGCTATTGTCCACTTGAATTCTCGGCCAGTGAGTTCGTGTTCCCTATTACAATTTTGGTGCTTAGCTTCTTAAATTTAATATAAACTCTAACCGAGTTATAGCATGTTTATTTTTTTGTCACTAATTAGTGGCAGACCCACACAAAATAACTTTTATTTTTTACCACTAACTAGTGGTAGTTAGAGGTAAACCTTTAATTTTGGGTTTCAAACCCATTAACTGAGTCAGTTAATAAACGCTAAATAATTCTTTCAATGTGAAGATCGAGTGTTCGACTTACCTTGTGGACACTAGATACTTAATTCTTCAACTTACCTACTAGTCTAAATTGGAGATGCGCACTAACCTCCAATACTCCGAAAAGTTCGGAAAAAAAATGTTGCTTAAATTTAATCTCATCAATAAACATAATTAATAGATCCAACTATGTGACTTTTTTTATGAAAATATTCTCTTCATCATATGAATCATGTGTAAAAAAAATCACCTCTGGAATCATGTGTAACTAAGCATGCTCCCCAAGTGGGCAAATTGGTTGAAATGTAGGACAGTAGATATTATTTTGTGAAAAAAATAAAATAAATCAAACTTTAGTCAGACTAAGTCAAAGTCAATTAGTCAAGTCAATTTAAAACAAAGTCAAACAGATCTTTAACACGTTTGCACGTGCTACAAGCAGAAAAGATCAGAGTATATACTTTGCGCAGGTGCGATGTTCGATAGACACGTGTGAGACAAAGTTGGTTGGTGAAAGGAAGGGAAAGCCGCCGTGATGTGATGGTATACAATAGGGACAAAAGGAGGTGGAGTACTTGAAGTGGACGACGGAGATTGTCGGTAGGTGTATGATTCAGACCAGCTGACTTGGCACTTTGAATTCCAAAAATCCTAGTAAATAAATAGGGTCATTTTTTGTTTCATAGGGTTCTTTTGTAATTTAGTTTGTTGTGTTAGTAGAACACTTGGACACATTGTACAGTTTAGACTTGGCTTACTTTGAGTCTTGACCCGACCGGCTGCACGCAAACCCTTTTATAGCTCGGCTCAAGAGTCAAGATTAGCTGCTTGAGCTCATAAAATTATTATTAGCCTTAATTTAGGGCGGATGGTTTTACAAAAATTGTGTCCGATGTTTATGTAGGAGGATGGGATCCATCACTTTACTTGTACACTCTATTTACATTGCATGTGGGCCTACATGTACATGATCGATCGACTAGTGTTGAAATTGTTGAAGAATAACGAAACAACAATTAATTAAAAACTGTAAACTGGATTGCTCCAAGGCACGTATACACGCTGTCTTTTAAGAGATGTTTCTCCCCTTCCGGTAGAAACCGCGATGTCACTCTAGGGTGATAAGAAAATCTCTCTCAGGATACAATGGAGGTCGTTTGATTCAATGTGTGACTAATTGATCAAACCAAAGTTTACACTCTGAAAGTAAGACTGATGATGCCTAATACGAGATGAAGAAGATACGAAAATTTTGTTATATCTTAGGGACTGGTTGAGGGTTGTATTTATAGTTTCTGAAGTGTCTATTGGTCGTGACTGTTGGGCTCCGCCCCCTCGACCCCGTTCGAACAACATAACCAGAAAACAATGGTTTTTTAATGAAAATATCTAACAGAAATTAACCCTTGGATCATCTGGTGGGATGGAACATGTGAAATATGATCAGGTGGAAATATTAAACCTCCTTTTATCCGTGTGTTCAACGACTCAAAACGGCTTTAAAAGAGAACTCCTCGATCATTAAAATAGTAGAGATATATAATTTGATATTTATTTTTATTTTATTTAAGAGTTAAACATGTGAAACATATTTATCGTTATTACGTATAAAATTAGTAGGTAGCACATGCATTTATACATGTGAGTTATATTTGAGAAGTTTGATGTAAGATTGTGATATTTATGAAAATAAATCATGGGCATGTGCTTTACATATGCTTAAAAATTGATTTTTGTTTTCACTCGACAATTTTGTTAGACTATTTCTTTATATATATTATTTTCATTAGATAATAATAATTATGATTGATATAAAATAATTAATTAAACATTTTATTAATTAATATGACGAAAAGAAAACGGCAATGAACAACACAAAGAATGGGGAGAAATTGTCATGCAATTGCAACCTCAGGTCGGGTTTAAGAGGTAAGAGTGTAGGACAATTATTTTAGTGTACTATTTTTAATTTGAAGAAGATGTTGTTTGGAATTATATTTGGTGGGGTTGTGGGATTAATTAGAAAAATAAAAAGAAATAATATTTTAAAATTTTATAAGAATTATAAAAGAAGGGCCCATGACATTACGTTTTCTAAAACTTTTCAAAAAGCTAAGAAAAAAATCTGTCAAAAGTATTGTTGAATAATTCCTAGAAAAAAATTTGTTAATATTTAGACTTTTTTTTTAAGGGGCTAATATTTAGACTTCAAACCCCAAATAATTAAGAAGTGAATTAGTCTAGGGTTTAACAACGCAACGAGAACTAAATAAAAGTCCAAAACTAGGGCATAAAAAATGGCCACAATTAACATACAATCCTTATTGGAAAAAGAAAAAAAAAATCTACAAATTAAACACTAATGTTTTGTTATTTATGGTGGTAGAGTGTCGTACTAATTGTAAAAAGGGAATTCCCTGTTAAGGGCAAGGCCAGTGGAGAACTCTAAATCCACCAAATTTGGGTTTAAGGTATAAGGGTAGGGCAGAGCCAATGGGACTCGAAGAAATCTCGAAGATTTCAGCGATCTTAAATTTTTTTAATTTTTTGAAGAATTCTCGTGTAACATTTCCATAGTTCCTTTTTTTTCTTTTTAGGAATTTTTTTATGAAGACTTCCTTTATCTCGATTCTTTAGGATTTTTTTCAGAATATTTCTCGCAGATAACTTCCGCGAGGTCTCTTCTCGTGGAAATGTCTTAACCAACCCCTAAACTAGTGGATAAACTTTGGTTCTGACGTTTAAAGGTATCCACTGGCCCTGCATCTAACGTGAGTTTGGAGTACAAGGGTCTCCACTCGCCCTGCCCTAATAGAAATTAAAAATCTTATGAATTGTGCTGTTAAAAGTTGTAGCTTAGGTGGATGAATGTGCGTTCTTTGTGGCTTTATAAGTGCAATCATATAAAATAATTGTATTAGGCTTTATATGAATTTCGTAAAAAATGTAGATATTCACACCATTTTTCATTTAATTCATGCCAAAGTCCACTTCAAATTATTTGATATGATTTCGCGTACAGTGTCACATCAAAGCATGTTTAGATAGAATTGGATAATGCTAAACTTAAATCAAAATTCTACATAATTTCTTACAGAAAGCTAATCCCATAGTAGAACTATTTTTCACATGCTCTCATGATTTACTTCCATCTAAAAGTGATACGTCTGTCAACTGTAGATTTTTCCTTCAATAAGCCTAGCATTACCGGATATTTTTGCGTCTAAATTTTTGCATATATTCAAGGCAAAGCAAGCTCGGTCTAAATAATAGACGAAACATGTGGAGCTTGTAAGATTTCTTTTATGGTTCTAGTGGGACCATGAAACACAGACTCCACTTATGACTTAACAAACACTGTTATTTTGCTAGAGTGACCCAGAAAATGGTATCCATTTATAACCCTTAGGACCCGCTCTAATTAGAGTAGATTGTTTGTAAAGATGTTTTTCTCCTCATGTAGATTATCATCACACAAAAAAATTAGCTTATTCTAAAACTTTTACAATAAAGTTTTTTGGCACACCCATGTTACAAAACAAATGTCAGATACTTATATGGCAGGGTGGGACCTACCACTTTTTCTCTCCCAAAAGTGTTATGAGGGGGTTTCTAACTTATGTGGCAGTGGGACCTACCATGCCACATAAGAATCTGGCATTTGTTTTGTAATATCGTCGGGCCAAACAGCAGCGCTAAAATTTTTAACCCCATAAAAAATTAACTATATTATAACGATTTATTTCTAACTGAAATCAATTTTTAATAAGGTTAAAAATTTTAAAATTAACTGAACATCATCAATAACTGAAATCATTGGTAAATCACCTTTGGAGAGGTTGGTGTCAATAAATCGACACCATTTTTTTATGTCAATTAGCAAAGTCCTCTACCGACACTCCGACAGCAAAACCAGTCATTCCGTACCTGTCAGTTGAAACTTTGTGGTGGTCCCTGGATCCGACGGCTGTAAATCACCATTCATCTAATTTATCTGATGGGCCCCACCAAAATAATTCATGTATCTCGTGCCCACCAAACTTGTACCTCGTGCTCTAAGTATTAGAGAAATGTTTTAGGGACCGGGCCCTCAATCTGTTTTTTTATACAGATTGAGGGGTCATCCTCAATCCACCATCCATTGTGATTTGTGTGGTGTTGGATTGAGGATGACACCTCAAAAAAACAGATTGACTAATACATTGGCTTCGTGTTTTTTTTTTTCGTCCTCAAAAAAAAAAGGATGACACCTCATTGTGTATAAAAAAAATAGATTGAGAGCCTGGCCCCTATAGCATTTCTGTTATTATTAACACCACATGCCTTAAAATCCGACATAGAATATGGTAGAAGTGGTCATTATGAACAAAAATTAGTTCTTTTAATTAGTTCTTCATTAAATTTTGTTCTCTACTTAAAATTTCTATCGACGTTTGGCATGGGAATTAAAGGTTTTAAATCATTTTCCATATTAAATTTGAAAAACACTCTTACCAATTTAATTTTGTTTCAATTCTATTGGAAACAGTGACATGGAACGTATCAACCAGCAAAGCATCTCTGGACTCTGGTTCCTAACTCCCATCAATTCCCATGCCGTATTAAAAGAGGTTGAACATGAAAAATGCTATACTTATCAAATCTTTATTCAAAAAATCACTCTCAATCAATTGATGTGGAAGTTGAAATATGAAAACATTTCATTGAATGTTTCGTTTTGATAAAGTCCCCCTTTTCAAAGAGGTTGAAAGTGGGTTGATAATCTTACAAGGGAAGTATCCTGAGTCATTACTTATGATACAAACCGAAGTTTGTTACAGGGTTATTCAATTATGATTTTCATGGACTTTTGTGGAGTCTTAAAGTGATGGACTTCAACAGATTCTGACAGACTCTTGTAGACTTCCGTGGACTCTTACAAACGCCTGCTGCAAAGTCCTGCAGACTCTTGCTGCAGAGTAGGACTGTGCACTTTCTTTTCAAACCGGCCAGACCGAACCGATCCAACCCGCTAAAATTGGATCGGAACCGATCCACATGCTTAATCGGTGCGGATTGGTTATACATTTTCAGCATCCAATGTTTATAGATCGGTTGGCAGATTCGGTTTGTCGAAACTATTGAGCAACCGATCAGCTGTAATTTGTTGAAAGTATAAGGGTAAAATTGTAAAACTGTAATCTAGAACTTTAAGAGGTTAATCCTAGACTTCATTCTCTCATCTTTCTCTCTCAAACTCCCAACAACAAAAAAAACCCTAGACGACATTCTCCACCTCCATCGTTCTCTGTTTTAACTGGTAGAAGTCTCAAATCTTCATTGTTCTCACTTCAAGAAGCATGGCTGACGAAACTAGATGGCTAGACCCCTCGCCTCCACATCATTTTCACCCTATTAAGGTAAGAATAACTCAACCAAGTCATTTTAATCGGTGGCTATGCTATGAATCAGACTCAACTCATCCTTATTCTTCTTCTTACTGTTCAATTTTTTTTCAGAAATAATTAGGTCTTCTATTATTTAGACGATAGAGTATTGGTATTATTTTTTTTTTTTTGTAAATGTTATTGCTTCAAAATTAGGGCTTCTAAAATGTCTCTGACTTGCTGTAATTCTTGTGACTGTAAATCAATATCTTCTTTTTTCCCTTTCAAACTTAAACCAACGAAACCAATCGATCCAATCTAATCATACTTGGTTTCAAAATAATTGGATGGGTTATGATTGGCGGATCGAAACGGATTGAAGTTTTAGCAACCAACCAAACATTGGATCGGTTGCGGATTGGTCTCCTATCATTGGTTTTGATCCTCTGCACACCCCTACTGCAGAGTCCTACAGACTCCTGCGGACTCTTGTTGTAAAGTCCTGCAGACTCCTACAGACTTCTGTAGAGTCCTACAAACTCTTGATAATTAATAATTTTTATTATTATCAATCATAATCTATTTATATTATTAATTATTAATAATAATAAGTAAAAGTAATGGTTAAAAATAAATAATAGTTGTGATGATTAATAATTTTTATTAGTTATCAATCATAACTATTTATATACTTAATACTTTACTAGTAATAATAGTTTTTAATGTATATATATTATTAAATTTAATAATATTAATTAATTATATTATTAATTATTATGAATTAATATAATTATTAATTAAAATAAATAAATAATGATTAAAAATAAGAGGGAGGTTATTGCACCCCCTCTTAGAACGCCCCCTTATAACGCCCCCTCTTGTGGGGCTCACATATGATGCATTTAGGGGCTAATTTTTTTAGAGGATGTTCTCTTCACTATGTATATCATTATATTAAAAAATCACTTCGTTCTAAAACTTCTAACTCCTTCAAATTAACGCTTTAAAAATTAGTAACTATTTGAGGGGGTGAAAAGTTTTAGAATGAGCTGATTTTTTAATATGATGATATACATAGTGAGAAGAACATCCTTTAAAAAAATCAGCTCCGGAATGCATCGCATGTGGGCCCCACAGGAGGGGGCGTTATAAAGGGGTGTTCTAAGAGGGGGTGCAATAACCTCCCTCTAAAAATAAATAATAGTTTCTTATATTAATAATTAATATGTATAATAAGTTCTTGTAGTAATCAATCATAATAGTTTGTAATTACTAATTATTAATAATAATATTTAGTAATTTATATTAATTAAAAAATTAGTATCATTATTTATTCAATAATTATTAATATTAGTTATTAATTATTATTCACTAAAATATAATTATTAAAATATGAAGTCCACCACAATCTCACCTCTTTTGGTTGGATTTCATCCAAACTAATTTACACAAAATAATATTTCAAAGTCCATCAAAAAAGTAAATCCATCAAAGTCATAGACTTTAAAGTCTACAACCAATAACACATGACTTTGCAAGAGTGACTTTGCAAGAGTCTTTCAAAGTCTTGAACCAATAACACATGACTTTGCAAGACTCCATCAAAGTCTTGAACCAATAACACTTAACTTTGCAAGATTCCTTCAAAGTCTTGAACCAATAATACATAATTTCAGAAGTCCATGAAAGTTCATAGAAGTTCATAAAAATTATGATTGAACAACCCCCACTTAGTATATTTAACCCTAACCTTTTACTAAATCAACACTAATTATCATCACTTCATAGTTTTAAAATTAACATATAGGTTCTATAAACTTTGAGAACCATTTTGTGATTTTAGTGTTAGTTTTGAACCTCTAACCAATTAAGTAGTAGTAAATGATATATTGGAAATAGAAAATTTTAAAAGCACCCACCATAATCTTATCGGTAGGCCCCATTTCGTTGGACTTGGTCAATCTTAGTTGACTCCAAAATTTTATTGGTAGGCCCCAAAGTGGTCAAGCTTCATCTTCGTGAGATCAAAAGGATGATGGAGAAGATGAAGAAAAAGATGATATGATGAAGAAAATGGAGTTGAAGATGGGGGTGAAGATGAAGATGACAACGAGGCGAACCAGATCTGCAACTAAACGATGCGATGAAGATGACGGTGTGTTAGAACCAGATTTGGAAAGTTTAAGTTCGTGGATTTGTGAGTTAGGGTTATAAAATCTGCTCTCTTTATTCCCTTTCTTCTTCTTCTTCTTCTTCTTCTTATTTCTCTTCCTCTTCAGTCCTGTAATTTTTTTTTTTCGAATTTTAACTCATCAGCTCTGGAAGTCTAAGTTTGTGGGTAAAATTCGGCACCACGACGCCAATTCTTGGTAATTAATTCGGTGACATTGTGCTGATTTTATTTTTCAGCAAGTGAGTACTGATTATTGGGATTTAATTCGACTAGTGGGTGCCGATTTTCTACCTTGAACTCGACAGGTGGGTGTCGGTCGGTTTTCTACCCTCTCATTTTCAGACTATGCTGGAAATCTCACCGGATTTCATGGTTGTTCCTCTAAAACAACCAAAATAAATTTCCGCCATCTTCTCCTTCTTCGTTTTCTCCCTCCCTCTCTTTCTCTTTAACTGTGTAAGAACTTAGGGTTTAGGGTTTAGGGTAATATTAGGGTCAAAATAGTTTGACCACAATAGAAGTGTCACTAAGATTGGGTCTGCTATTACCAATCATGGATATTTTGGGAGTGCCTATAGAGGGCCTGTCAATAAATTTATGGGGCCTGCCTATAAAACTTCCTATTGGAAATAGCTTACTACCACTTAATAGGTTTAAGACCCAAATATAAATGTTTGCCTCTTACTGCCACTAGTTAGTGGTGAAAAATAAAGAATATTTTGTGTAAACATACTACTAATTAGCGGCAAAAAAATAATCACCCTATTAGTCCCTCAAATTAGATCGAGATCTCAAATAAGAGGGATGTTATTGCACCCCCTATTAGAACGCCCCCGCCTGTGGAGTCCACATGCAATGCATCTAGGAGCTGATTTTTTTAAAGGATGTTTTTCTTACTATGTATATCATCATATTGAAAAATCAGCTCGTTCTAAAACTTCTAACCCTCTCAAATTAGTCCTTAAAAATTAGTCACTATTTGACCCCTCAAATAATTACCAATTTTTGTAGGCTTATTTGATAGGGTTATAAGTTTTAGAACGAACTGATTTTTGAATATAATGATATACATAGTGAGGAGAACATCCTCTAAAAAAATCAGCCCCTAGATACATCATATGTGAGTCCTACAGACTGGGACGTTATAAGGGGGCGTTCTAAGAGGGGTGCAATAACCTCCCTCCTCAAATAAACCTAATTTAGTCAAAGTCGACTAAAATCAGCTCCAAGCCGCCACCCCTTGGCTCATAAGCGGCGACTAGTAGGTGAAAATTGAAAAATACCTAATAAAAACACTTGACTTTTCAAGTCTCTCATAACCAATTATTTAATCCAAACATTTTACTTCCAAAAATACCCTTACCTCCAATTTCTTCCCCAACAACCAATTCTCACTTCTCACCAAACCCCAATTGGTTTCTTCCTGGAATAAACCCCTATAAAATCCCTCACTTCCTTCTCTTTCTGAAAATAGGGCTTTTTCCTTCATTCATTCTCTCTCTCTCACATTTTCTCTCTCTAGAATTTGTGAAGGAAAAGCTCAAGATAAAAAAAATAAAAATAAAACAACAACAATAACAATGGCTCTTACAAGCAGCTCTGCAATCTCTTCCAAATCTCTTCTTCAAACCCAACCTCTCATCAACTCATCCAAATCCAATCAATCTCCTTCACTTTCTCTCTCTAAACCCAGATCAATTAAACCCATCTCAGCCGTTCATGCAGCTGAACCAGCTAAGTCTTCAACAGCATCTGTTGCACCAACACCCACTACAACCAAATCGAAGTCATGGACTGTTGATAGTTGGAGATCAAAGAAGGCTTTGCAATTACCTGAATACCCAAACAAGGAAGAGTTGGAATCTGTATTGAAAACCATTGAGGATTTTCCTCCGATTGTGTTTGCTGGAGAAGCGAGAAGTTTGGAAGAAAGATTAGGTGAAGCCGCCATGGGAAAAGCTTTTCTTCTTCAAGGTGGTGATTGTGCAGAGAGTTTCAAAGAGTTTAATGCTAATAACATCCGTGATACTTTCAGAATTCTTCTTCAAATGGGTGTTGTTCTTATGTTTGGAGGTCAAATGCCTGTCATCAAGGTTAGATCTGATCTCTCTTTTTTTTCTTTTTTTAATATGATTTTTACATTGCCCTCAAGATGATGCAATGGATGATTTTTTGGATTAAAAGCTTAGAACTTTAATCAATTTATGATCTTGGGAGACTGAAAATTTTGGATTTTTTGTTTGTTTGTTTGTTTTAGGTAGGAAGAATGGCGGGTCAATTTGCAAAACCAAGATCAGATCAGTTTGAAGAGAAGAATGGGGTGAAACTTCCTAGTTACAGAGGGGATAATGTGAATGGTGATGCATTTGATTTGAAATCAAGAACCCCAGATCCACAAAGGATGATTAGAGCTTATTGCCAAGCAGCTGCAACTTTGAATCTTCTTAGAGCTTTTGCCACTGGAGGTTATGCTGCCATGCAAAGAGTCACACAGTGGAATCTTGATTTCACTGAACACAGTGAACAGGGTGACAGGTATATTCAACTCACCCTATTTCTGTTCAATTTTGAGTTGCTATTTTGTAGTTTAGCTTAATTTAGTGTTTGTTTGGTACTTCTTTGTTTATAATTTGTAGAAAGATCAAACATCTCGTTTTTGTTTTTTTGGGCATGATCTCATCTGGGTTTGCTTTTCTTTTTCTTTTTTTTTCTTGAGGTCTCTGTATTTGGATGATTACGTATAGACAATTACACGTATGTTAATTTGGTGTTTTACTTGCCCAATTTGAGTTGAATTTTGAGTTTGTAGTTTAGCTTAATTTGGTGTCTGTTTGGAACTTTTTTCGGTTAAAATTTGTATAAAATTGAAAGATCCTATTTTGGTTTTTTTGTTTTTGTGAGCAATTCTGCGGTAACATCCATCTACAATTGTCATCTTAGTTTGGTTTTTTCTTGACCTCTCTGTATTTGATGATTACGTATAGCAATTGTCCTGTTAAAAATCAAAACTATTTTCGATCCCCTGTACGGCTGACTTAGTGAACGATTAAGCAAATATGATCTTTTTTTCATTTTGGAGTAATCTTCAAATCATATTTGTATTAGATACTGGGAATTATTTCATTCGGGAAGTTCAGATTGGTTATCAGCTTGATGAACTGCTGAGTCTAGTTTCAGAGCTTGGATCTAAAACTATTTTCAGATCAGGAAAAAGAAACCTATTTCCATATCTTAATGTTTGTTTTTAATTATTGGTATTCGATAGGTACCGTGAACTTGCTCACCGTGTGGATGAGGCCCTCGGCTTCATGTCGGCTGCCGGACTTACTGTTGATCACCCAATTATGACTACTACTGAGTTCTGGACATCCCATGAGTGCTTGCTCTTGCCTTATGAGCAGGCCCTTACTAGGGAAGATTCGACTTCCGGGCTTTACTACGATTGTTCTGCTCACATGCTTTGGGTTGGTGAAAGAACCAGGCAGCTGGACGGCGCCCATGTTGAGTTCCTGAAAGGAGTAGCTAATCCCCTCGGCATCAAGGTACATCTAAAACATATACTCTTAATTTCCTTTGTGATATCTTATCCAATTAGTGTTTGAAACTTTCAATAACTCAAAATACCTGACTGGCTAGCTTCCATGGTAAGTTGTGTACCCTCCTTTGGGGAAGATGGTGGGTTCAATCCCCGTAAGACAATTTTCTGCCATATTGCAGCGTGCAATGGAGAAAAAAATCCTTATGCCACGTATAATTCAACCTCTTCTTAAAAAAAAAAAAAAAAGACCTAGTTTTGAAGAAGCCAATTGAGGATTTGTTTTCATAAAATTAACCAGTTTTATCAATTTGTGTTGATTTTACGGGTTCATTAACAAGTTTGGGTTTACATCTTGCTTTGTTCAGTCATTGTGCTTCATTTTATAGTAACAAGGATTCTTTGAGTCTGGAAATGAGATTTAGTGATGAAGTAGTAGCTAATGGTAGTTTGGTGTTTTGTGATGCAGGTAAGTGATAAGATGGATCCAAATGAGTTAGTTAAGCTCATTGAGATTCTGAACCCACAGAACAAGCCGGGTAGGATTACTATTATTACTAGGATGGGAGCTGAGAACATGAGAGTGAAGCTTCCCCATTTGATCAGAGCAGTCCGTAGATCCGGCCAGGTCGTTACCTGGGTCAGTGACCCCATGCACGGAAACACAATCAAGGCACCCTGTGGTCTCAAAACTCGCCCGTTCGATTCAATCAGGGTATAATCTCTCTCTCTCTCTCTCTCTCTCTCTCTCTCTCTTAATCCTTGATTCCCACTTAATTGAACAGAAAAAGTCTCCGATACTTCCATCAGAAGTGAGACATGGATGATGGTTGATTGCCACAGTGTGTAGTTTTTTTTTCCTAGCAAAAGTAATTGACTAATTAAACTAGATGAAGTAGGTAGGACAGACAAGAGTTAGACAGGCATGTGAGAGACATATTTTAGGTGAAATCCAATCAATGAAAGCTTCCTTGAAACTTTGGTTTGGTTGGTCTGTATTTGTCTATTTCATAGTTAGGTTGAAACCTAACTTCTAATTTTCAACTACCCCTCTCAATTTTCTTCTCTCTCTAAGCTTTCTTAGTTTAAGAAAACAATGGGTGAAAACCCAGTCAATGAAAACGTTTCTTGGCCATACAAAAGGAGGAAAGAACAAGAAAACTTCCTCAACCTTGAACCAAATCTTCCTAAAGTTTAATAATGAAAAAAATAAGAGATAATAATATTGAAATCTTTTGGCAGGCCGAGGTACGAGCATTCTTCGACGTGCACGAACAAGAAGGGAGCCATCCAGGAGGAGTTCATCTAGAGATGACTGGTCAGAATGTAACAGAATGCATCGGAGGGTCACGAACTGTGACATTTGATGATCTGAGCTCACGTTACCACACCCATTGTGACCCTCGTCTCAACGCTTCCCAATCGCTCGAGCTCGCATTCATCATCGCCGAACGGCTTAGAAAGAGGAGAATTGGATCACAGCAGACACTGGGATTTTTAGGGATGTAAGAGCAGAAGTACTCTCTAATTATGTGTTGTTTGTTAATTTCTTAATCAGGGGTTCCCTTAAAAAATATTTTTATTTAAATGGGTTTTGTGGTTAAATTATCATGTATGTAATGTATACTATTACTGAAACAAGTGATGGTTTGGATTTTGGAACTATTGAAGAGGAAAAGAATAAAGCAAAGGCTATATTACTACGGTAATACTGTCTCTGTCTTGACAGCATCAATTTTCCTCTTGTTTATAGAGATACATAATTAATTTGTTTTTAATTAAATAAATTACTGCTAATAGGGGTTTTATTTGATCAGTTCTTTTCTGATGCTATCATTCAAGCTGGATTTTTTTAAAAAAAAAAAAAAATTCAAGCTGGATCTCTTCTTATTCTTTATAGGGGTAATTTTGTATTTTCACTTTTTTTTTTTTGAGAACATTGAAGGAGGGTAGAAAATTTTATTAAAAAAGAAAAATACACCTAAGGTGAGGGAGACAGAACAAACCTTACCTAACAAAGAGTTTTTCCAATGTAAAAAGTATTGGGGTCGAAAAGTTTTTGTTGCAAATAAAGATAAACGTGACATTTTAAATAATTTTGAGGGCCATTTTCTAGACAGAATATAGAAATGTTTTCTTACTTACATTAAGAAAAAGCAAAAATGAGATAATGCCAACTTCAGTATTGATATAATCTTGGGATACTGTCACTTTGTAAAAAAAAAATGCCCAATTAAAAAAAAAAAAAAAAAACCCTAACGCTCTTAGATTTTAAACAGTTCTCCAACACTTGCAGGTCTTCTGAGCTCCACATATGAATGGACTAGCCATCTAATATCTTCTTGAAACTTTGACATTTGGTGGGGTCCAATAAAGAAAAGCATAGCATAACAAATCCACTACCTACTACTTACCAGAAAAGAACCTATCCATTCACCAACCCAACAAAACGACTTTAACTTACATTTTTTTTTTTTGCACTAACTGTAGTGCTCATCATTGCTGATGGAAGGCCCCCGCCCTTGCATACACTTCTCTGTCATCAATTATTATTATAACTTTTTAGATGGTCCACCCTAGCTCTAGCTAGTAATTCAATCTCGCAATCCAGTCGTCCAATCAATTGCGTTTTTAATTGATGGATGGTTGTCTGGATCTGATTTCTAAATAATCAAAGCGTGAAGAGGGAACTGAACAAAAGAATCGGAGTAGGAGGGCCAAGTTTTGAAGCCGGACCGTCACCTTTATATCACAGTTTCCAATTATACCTTTATACTACAATTCTTAATTATTAAGGTGGATTGAAAAGAAACAAAAAAAAAAATCTATTCTATCATCAAAGCATGGTGGAAATTGCCCCTTTTTTTATTTATCTTTACTAAATAAATAAATCCTAAAAAACTTACAATTAGTATTATTATAGCACAAAGTAATTACTACATCATAAAAAAAAATAAGTAATTACTACATATAATTTTATTTTTTTAAACCACTCACAAACAAGTCTTGTAAGGGTTAAAATAGTAGCTCCCAAGCACTTGAGGGTAAGATTGTGAGATAGTGTTAAATGTACAATCTCCCCTTGTAATTGATTTTACTGGTTGCTTTCTCATTAGCACAACCCTTGTGCTGGTGTTTTTTTTTCCATGAATAAAATCATATCCTTTCTCTTAACAAAAAAAAAAAAAAAAAGAAAAACCTTCCATTAAAAAAACCTAAATAAAGTAAAAAAGAGAGAGGTGACCTCATCCTTTTGAAAGGAATAACCAAAAACTAATCCGATGGTAGAACTATTTCAATAGAATTATTTTTTACACTCATAATTCGCATCCATTTGAAAGTGGTATGCGTCCACCAATAACAACAGTTAAGCCCACCAAATGTCAGGTCGATTCTTAGCCCCTGTTTGTTTCCTGTTGAGAAAAGGGCCGACTGCTGAAATGAGTACTGAAATAGCTCATTTAAGCTGTTAGACTTGTTTGTTTTATTTTTTAAAATTGCTGAAATAAAGTCTAAAAACTCTGAAATGTACTTTTTTTTTTCAGCTCCATATTGACGCTTATAACTTGTTGAGTTATTGAAATGTCTTTCAATTACAATAGTAACCTCACTGGTTTTTATAAATGACCTATGTACCTCTAAACCTTGTTTTTGCAGCCATATAATGAAACTCCTTATCCCACCATATAATGAAACCGTTTCTGCCTCCATATTAACCAAATCCACCATCGATCATCCATTATTGCGCTTCATCTTCAATTTTTCTAGAAGGTATCTCCTAACATTCATATTTATTTTATTTAGTTTATGATTGTCACTCATTGTTTCTTTCTTCCTAATTTTTTTTTTAGCAAGGACAAATCAAAATCATTCTCTGTTGATATATGATGTTTTGTGTGATGTATGGCTAAGCATTATCTAAGATTATGTATACATACCTAAAATTAGCACATTTATCTAGGGTATTTGAAGAAAAAATGAAATTGAAGGAGGAAAAAAAGGTAGAGATGATAAATTCATCTAAATATTATGGATAAGGTCAAAAGTGTCAAAATATCATCTCAGATACAACTTATTAAAAATGTTTATATTTTAAAACAACCAGCTTTTACTTTTAGTTCACCCTATTTCAGTTCAGTCACTGTCTATGCACTCAGTTTCAGTTCATTCAGTCTCAATTAGCTTAAAAAAAAATAAACACCAATAGTGATGCTAGAATGCCCACACAAAGTGAAGGATTTATGTACCACCTTTAGATAGACAGTGGTGCATACGGTGAAGTTTAAGAATTACAAAACTCGAAGATATGATTCAAATCACGAGGGAATAATGGCCTTACGATTGGAATGTGGTGCATGAAAAGAATAGCTAGCTGCCAAATCTTCTTTTTTAATAGGGGAACCATTACATTAGTGAAACTTCTTTGCAGGATTCGAATTCAAGAGACATCCCGTAAGGGAGGGGACGCCTAACCATTCGGGCAACCTCAGATTTGCGCTATCTGCCAAAAGTCACGGTATAATTATTGAACTCTGAAAAGATTCAGAGAAAGACCGTTGAAAATTTAAAAAACGTGTGCATAAAACCGTCTAGCTTTTGTTTGAGCGTGGAACACGTTCTCTCCCACGTGAGCACAAAACTCTAATTGCTAGTTTTCGTTGAAGAATCGTGCTAATTGCTAACCCCGGCGGCCACGTGATTTAGACACAGTGATGTACCGATAAACTGTGGATCGCACAATGGAAGGAGCCGTTGGACTTGGGAGTGGCAGTCACACTTGTCACCCCTCTGAATTGCAGGTCACAGGGACCTAACCTAACAGCTCTGACAATACCCAAATGAGAGACTAAGAAATATTTTCATACTCTCCCTGAATCCTGATAATTATCTCCATGCAGATGTAGATATGAAAGAAGCTTTCATCTAACAGTTCTAAGCCTCTAACCATACCCAAGTATTCATGATGTAACTCATCGATGCAGATGCGCAAACGTCAATTCATTTCTAAGGGTAACAAATGACATGGTTTTATTATCATCAACCACAATTTAGATAACTCTTTAATCTTATCTTATATATAAATATGTAGTATGGATATGATTGGGGATGTTGAACACAAAAAATAAAAATAAAAAACCGATTTAAAAGGTCTCAGATCTGTTCTTGAAGAACCATTCCGTTTAATATAACTTACTATCCCTGCTAATGCCTCCGGACGTAAAAGTTTTACGTTGCCATCCACATTTCAGATGTAGGGTCTGTACCGCATTGGCCTTCTGAACCTGGGGACTTTCCTGCAAATAATATAAAAGAAATTCATCAGAATCATTCAACAAGATAAGAAGGTGAAGGTGGACAAGTAGGGCTGTCAATGTGTTGTTCCTGATCGAACTAATGGAACCAGAACCTTACTCTAATAGGTAGAACCAGAAGCGGGATAATCAGTTTTGGTTTCAGTCAGTCAGTTCTCGGGTATTTTAGTTCCAATTTACTAATATTGAATTCTTACATACAAAATATGTTAAAAGTGATAGAAAAATCGAAGGAAACAATCAATATCCAAAAGCCGGTTCTAGTTCTATCAGTTCAGTTCCAGTTCAATTGGACACCAAAATACCCAGAACCAGTTAAAATACTAATGATTCCGGTTCAAGTGCGTAGAACTGGAACAAGGAAAGTGGGTTCCAGCTTGGTTCAGTTCCCAGGTAAATAGCCAAATAGGTACTGAAATATGTGGAACTGGAACAAGGAAAGTGGGTTCCAGGCTTTCAGTTTCGTTCAGTTCCCAAGTAAATAGCCAAATAGGTACTAATTCACACCATTAAAAGTAAAGAGTCACCCTACAAAAACTGCCAAAAGGTAGCCAGAAACTTGAAAGAATGGACCCGAAACTCACCCATATCCATAAGGAGAGTAGAAATATGGAGGCACGTATGGCCTCCTAGATCTAAATCCCATGTAAGGGTTGAAACGCCGTCCACGGAACTGCTTCATCCCAGGAACATTGGTTCTCTTAGCAGAAACCTGAATGATGCGTCAAAATATGCTACAGTTAGCAAAAAGAAAATGTATTGATAGAACTTGTCATCGCAATGTTCACTAAAACATGTTTGCGCAACTCAGAATATTTGAACCTACTTTCAATTGACGACCGTGCAGTTCAGATTCATTCAGCAGAAGAGCCTCCTGAACAGCCTCTACTTCAAGGAATTCCACATAAGCAAAACCCTTTGGCTGGCCAAATTTATCGGTCAGGATCGTGACCCTGTTCACCGTCCCACATGCTTGGAAATGCTGCTGCACTTCTTCTGGTGTACATGAATAATCCACCTGCATCCGCAATTTGACACATGGTTTGTATTGCAAAAAAGATGGTCAGCTTCATTTTATGAATCAAATTACACCTAAATCACGGTACCAGCCTTATGAATGAGAATTAGTTCAAGAAAACCACTTCCATTGTTCCTATGCTAAACGATTGAACTGCTGTAGAAGCACTCCACGTTGATGGAGGCAAGATGAAAATAAACGAAGAAAGAAAAGTATATAGTTCAGTGTTCCCTTCGGTCAGACTGGTCTAAGGGAAACCCAATACCCATCCTCTTGCCTATTGATATTTATATATAAACCCATGCTACAGGGTATACATATTCAACAATGGTACTGGACGGTATTTACCCATACTAAGAGAAACAAGCATGAGAGGTTGAGAATCTGTGGAAATCACGTGTAGTGATGGATGAAGAAACGCAAACCTGGTATAGCTTTCAAAAACAATAAAATTAAATAACTCATTGCAAAAGTAACTACCGTAGTCAAAGTCAGGAAAATCTTAAGTTATTACATCCAATGTAATTTTATCGACAAAACGAAGAACTATTATTTAAAGTAACAACATGCATTAACTAGTGATACTTATCATGTTCGGCAGAGTAACACTTATTATGAAGAGTTTCAAGACTATAGGTTTCTCTGCAATACAAGAACATAAGCTTTTCCTAGTACATTGTGGGCACCTCATTACTTCAATATTCACGAGAGCAAAAATGATTTTCACTGTGGATTATAGCTTTTCACCATTAGTACATGTAAAATTTAATGAGCTCCATATTTTCCTCGCACATCGCTGCCACAGAGATGAATGCAAAAGAAGTATGTGAACCTACGGTTTTTTTGTTTAATCAGACGTAACCTGTGGTTCCGAGAAATGGAGGGAAAAGACTAGACAAAATTTTCAGGTTAAGATATACTAGGTAAAAGTTAAAACCCTCAACATCAGGTCACTTAGATGGTGAAAAATCAAAGATGAAAGCATAAAGTATCATGATGACTTCACCATGCTCTAGCTAAAACAATTCAGCAACAATAGATTAACATCACAAGAAAGAGATAAAAGACCCCTCACCATACGCTGCCAATGTATCTAGATATTCTCGAGGGGCTCAACCAACAGCACCACCAGTTTGGTTTCTGCCACTAATGATGCAGAGACCATCTGCTCGTCTCTGCACTTCCAAGCACGCTAATAAATTTGGCCCTCTCAACTAATCAAATTTATGTTCCAGGGTCTTGATTCACATCCATCCTTCCAATATTCCAAACTTACCAACCTGGAACCATTGGAAATCCAACTCAAATATTCTCACATTTTTTTATCTCTTTTTTTTTTTTCTTTTCTTTTTTCATATAAACTCAAATATATTCCCTTTTTTTTTTTCCTCTTTTCAGCCTTTTTTGTCTTTTTTCTTTTTCATTTCGTCACTCTTTTGGCCTTCCCTTAGATTTTTTTCTTTTCTGTTCTTTTCTTTTCTTTCATTCTTTCTTTTGTTTTTTGTAAGTTTCAATAGTCCAAGCATTTTTTTTATGTTGAAAATAACTTCCAGCGATCCCAAACACTGGTTAAGAATTCCAGAGCTAATTTATCAGAGAACTTGAAGAGCATAGAATGACCCTGCGATAAGTTTAAGACATAAAGTCAAACCATACTTGTGAAGTACTCAAACACATCAATCCTGTTAAGATTAGGAACATCTACACGCATGCATAGAAAGATACGGAAGAAGAAAAAAAATGTAGTAAAAGATGCCTCGTAATCAAAAGATCAATTCAGCTAGAAAACTAAAAATAACATAATGGAACTTGTTCAACACACATCTAAAAAACGATGATAAAGAAAATTAATTACTTTGATCAGGAAAGGTTTGCTTTAACTCAAACTCCCAACCCAATTGATAATATAAAAGGATGACACAAGTGAAGACAGTAGGTATAAGTTAAAAGATTTACTTGGTCATCTAGATTTAATCAGTATCACCAAATGATTCAAAACTTATAGGTCAGAGGAGGTAATTCCTTAACAGAAAACTATATTCCTACTCCATAGATAGGATCTTCAACATTATGATTTGGTAAACTGATAGAAGCGATGCAATATCTAAAATATGAATTACTTAGAATCCTTATGGTGTTGCCACTAAAATCTCTGAAGCATTACACTATTACCTTCCTATGAAATGGCTAAAAGGATTCCTATGGTGTAGTGGAGTAGAGGAATTTTCTACAATAAAATTTTCAGTATGAAAAGTTGAAAACCATCAGAAAGGGAAACATCAGTGCCAGAACTACCACCAGAACGACAAAATACATAACAGGCTTCAATAAAATATAAAATAAAAAAACAGATTTTTTAGCCAATTGAGGCGCTAAATGCTTTTAAAGAACCTGCAACCTTATAAAATCAGGGTATGCATTTCAAAAAGGACAAAACACATGCGGAATAAGCTGAAGAGCTCATACATACCATGCATTTCAATTACAAGAAACCATTGGATTCTAAAATAAACAAATAAATAAATAAGAAAGAACAATGGAACGTGCCTCTTTCTGCACAAAGCAGAGTTTATTAGAATAAAAAAAATGACCACTAGGGAGATGTTACAGAGTTTATTATACTTCTATGAAAAGTTCCAAGTGTACTTTATGTTAGTCGAACATAAAAGGGCCCACGGGCCTAAGCCTATAAAACCAAGGCGCAAACCCAGCAGGCAGCAGCCACCACCTTATTTTATTTTTTGTGGGTTTCTTTACTAACAGTTTCCTTTCTTTATTAGGTTTCTTGATTTTTATTATAACTAGCCACATAGGGCTCTTTCTTAGTTTGTTGATTTAGTTTATTTTTTAGGTGAAGAAGACATCCTCCCATTAGTAGATGTTTAAACTTTCCCTAAATTTAAGAATCATATTAGATGATCTCTTCTGATTAGATTGTTCGTACTGGCTTCCACCTAAAAAAATTACGTCAAATTAGTATCAGAGTCAGGTTAGCTCTTGAGGAAACAAAGTTTTCCTCATCGTGCAGCCAAAGAAAGTGAAACCGTCTGTTGAACAACGGACGCAAAGCTTTAATGAACCAATAGTTTGATCGACTTGTGAAATGGTTAATCTGTTAATGTAGAAATGGGAAGAAGTTGCAGTTGAAGGAGATGATCAAGAGACAATCGACTGGAGTTGTGCCTGCGATCAACCTGCAAGGATCAAAACCGATTGCCGTACACCCAAAAAAATCGCTACTAGCATTGCCGCAGATACCCTTTGGACAAGTATGCTGGGAAGAGTGGCTAACCTAACAGATGAAAAAAACCAAAGATAATGACAGAAAATTGAAACAGATCACAAACGGTTAACTGGTTCTAGTACCCTGTCAAATACAATCTACAAAGAACCTGCAATGATCCCAATCTAACATAGTTATTCGTGTGATAACATTTCACCAAGTGAGATTCCCTCGAGGAGCAAGCTTAAACACTACTCTGATCCTATATCCAAGGCAATCTATTGAATCATGTATTGTCCTACATGAAACAGAACCCAACTCCCCAACATATACATGAAGATTAATTGGCTATTCAAACATCCCACGATGCACTTATGATAGCATTTCACATGTATATCCAACGTGCCATTGATATTTCATAACTTGCTCACTGCTTCCATCAGCAGCCACCAGCTGTTAATGATTGTTCTTTCAAAATAGGGTAGCTTGTTATTTTAGTATGAAATTAGATAGCCTCCCCCTTCCACATCCTGCCTCCCAGAAGGTGAACTTTCTTCAAAAACATATCAGCCAAGTCTAAAAATTTTCACAAAGAAACTGTATAAACTAATGGGATATAGGGCAGTAGAGAGAAGCAAATAAACCCACTAACTCTCTGTATTTAAACACCTTACTCGCACAGACATGGAAATGACATGGACACTGTTGCTAAAATTAGGTATACAACTTTCCTTGTCTAAATGATCCATGACATAGGTGATAGGTACAAAATAATTCTTAGACTACTTACCATTTCTTAGTATTTGTATTATGCAAAGTATATTAAACTCCTCTAATCCTAGATGTTTTACTTGAATTGCTCATTTATGCTTGTCAAAGAACAAATGAGGATATCTTCATAAAAAAAAAAAAAAAAGAACAAATGAAGATATAGTCACAAGTATAGGAATATAACTAATAGTAAAGCAGGGAATAGTAGACCGATATCACTGTAATACTGTTCCATGCATAAGCAAAAGCATACATACAACTATACAAGAACAAGAAAAGATGCAAATATAATAAGAGGCCATGAAACTTACATTACCAACAAAGACTGATCGAGAATCTGCCTCCTCCCGGCTTGCTTGCGTTGCAGCTGCACCAGCAGGATCTATATAGCCAAACACAACACGTCAAAGCATAACCTATGTGTTACAAGAGCAAATTCCAGCTTTTCCATTTTCAATCTATGATAGAATAGAATATTTACGATGTGATATGACCATAACCATAAGGAACTTGCACAAAATCCCATTGTCTACAGACAAGGTGATCTTATATAAATAAAAGTTGTGATCATCTAAGACATGGAAAAAATGTCATGTTGTACATTAAGAAAGGAAATGACAGAATATTAAATAATTAAATCTCGACATAGGCCTCTAGAGTATCAAAAAATAAAAATAAAAATTGCAGTTGACATGTTGCAATTTCTCTCGAGATACTCTAGAAGCCTATTTTCACAGTAAAATTAAAGGGAAAATATCAAAAGAGAGCAATAAAAATCATTTTCACTTTCTCATGCTGAATGTTGTAAATTGACAAATATGAGGATGTTCACATAGATGAGTAGTAAGACACTAAAACTAGGAAAGACAAAAGCATAAGTGAGTGCATTTAGGGGAATCTGCAAATAGCTCGAATAAAAAGTAAACTAAAGGTAGTTTTGATTGAGATGGTTTGGATTTGTGAAATAGAGATTAATGACAACACTCGGAGCTTTTAGTGGAAGGTCCTAAAAGGCAAGAGGGAAAACAAAAATGAATTGGATTGAAGTAAAAGGAGAACATCTACTGAAACATGCCTCAATAGAAAATATAACTAGTGAAGTTTAATTGTTAAAATAACTTGTGCTGTAGACCACAATATTTGGTATGACAGAGATGATGACAATGATAAAGAAATTTTATAAAATAACAGAAAAGCTTCATCAAAGGCCCATAGTTGTGCATTTTCTCACACGTAAAGGAATTTTTAAAGGGCATTTTAAGGTAAG
Source organism: Macleaya cordata (assembly GCA_002174775.1). Taxonomy (NCBI): domain Eukaryota; kingdom Viridiplantae; phylum Streptophyta; class Magnoliopsida; order Ranunculales; family Papaveraceae; genus Macleaya; species Macleaya cordata. The sequence continues at coordinate 358,661 of MVGT01004392.1, read as the reverse complement.
GAATGAACTAGCAAGAAGGCTATGGCCTCAGTGGTATAAAATGCTTCTTGCCGCGAGGAATAATAATGATTCAATGCATAGTGGTGCTATAGTCTCATATGTAGATGAAAATGGCAAGGTTTGGGCCATCAGAACCTCTTTCATAATCAATTGTTTTTTATTTTTCTACGGGCTTTTTTCCAAAATACTCTCTCTAATATATTTTACATCAGAAAGACCTTTGTCTAGTTTTTGTCTACTCAAACCACTTACCAAGCTGGATGTGCCTAAGGTAAAATCTATCATTTGATAATGTTATGCTCAAGTAATGTTTTCCACATGGAATCTCGGCTCTATTTTTTTTTTATTACCTTTTGATATTAATTTTAACTTCCCACAAATGCTCAAACAATTTCGTTTTCAAAAAGGAGGCCTACGACAGAGCACCAAATTGAGGCTACAGTTCACCACTAAGACAGAACAATCAACCACTATGAAATTCCAGGCGTTTGTGGGGTCATAGAAGCATCGCCAGATTGCTTATACTTACCTAATTCGTTAAGATGGAGATGGTCAAAAAAATAAACAATCTACAATAAATAGGGTTAAAATTTAAAAAATACTGAAACTTAATCACTTCTATGGTTCATCACGTTGTCCAATTAACTAAAATTTTACTTTGCCCTAAAATAATTTTATACAAGAAGAAACAGAGTCATCCTTAAAAACAAAAAAATCTAATTGAATGCATAGAAATAATAAGAGAATGATCTGAAAACCCTAGAAAATCACGGATCAAACAAGAAACAAAAATCACCTTGAACGGCACCCATTTCCTTCTCGACTTTGGCTTGCATTTCACGAAGAGCAGCTGCTTCATCTTCCATCTCCTTCAACCGTTTCTTCATCTCATCCAACTCCTGCAACTAAAATTGAAAAAAAAAAAAAAAACATAACAATTTAGGGTTTATGAAATCTCTATAAGTATCTTTATCTGAATTAGGGTTTATGAAATATCTGTAAGTACCTTAGCAGCATCATCCTCAGACCTAGCCATCTCGACATCGGCATTGTCTGCGTCCATATCTCCCTCCACTGGGATCTCTCCACCATAAACCTCGTGTTCGTCTTCGTCCATCTCTCCCTCTTTCTCTCTCTACACTCCAGAGGACACACGAGCTCACTTTGTACTAAACTGGCATGGGTACCCATGTACCCGAGACCCGAACGGAAACTGATTTTTTTTCGGTCACACATTTTTGAACCGTTAGAAACGAGAACCGAAACCGCTAGTAATATAACGATTCTGGTTCCGGGTACTTTGATATCCGGTAGGAACCAGAACCAATTCATTAATATTAAATTTTCGATTGATTTTTTTTTGGAAGTTGATATTTATATTCTATATTATATAATAAAATAGAGCACTCTCAAGACAAAGAGCAACTCAGATTTATCCTTTAACAAATCTGGGACGTCTTCGATCACTACGACAAATACATAATATTTTATAATTAATAGCATATTTGGTAAATTAAAAATATTTTAAAGGACATATGATAAGTGTAAGTTTGTAGCTAAAAAGGTTAGTGTACAAGTTGAGTAAAAAAATATACATATGGTGGAGAAAGAAAGTTGTCAAGTCTTAAATATATTTTCTAAATAAAATTGTCATAACTTTTTGTTTAAAAATCTGTTTTTGAACAAATTTATATTTTTTAAAACGATCCACGAAGATTTTCAAAATGAGACCAATCACCAATACAAAAAAAAAAAAAATTGTTAAAAAAGAAGAGTTTTTGGTAAGTATTAAGTTTGAATGGATGTGCAAACGATGCATGGTCAACATATGCTGAATGCACAGAAACGCATACTGACACATGCTAGAAAAGATTTTAGATGATGAAATTGCGCGACGAATTATTGATCGTGCCAAAGGCACGGGTTATTGCTAGTCTGTATATTAAAACATAGCAGTCTCAAGACAAAGAACTAGAGGTGGACAAATGTGGGCCGAATCAACCAAACCAATTCAACTGGATTTTAACCGATCTAATTGGGTAGTTGGATTGGCTTGGTTTTAAATTCCTAAAAAGGAACCGGATTGGATTGGTTGTTGGATTGGTTGTTGGATTGGTCATCTAAGAAACAGATTTAACCGAACCAACGAAAAATATATATATGTATATACTATTTTAGTAAATATTTAATGTATTTACATTATTTATAATTAAAATGTTTAAATTTTACAACTTATTACTTTCTTAAAAACATAAAAACCAAATAGAAAAAGATTTTAAAAAAATACAAACATAAATCCCAAAAATTTTAACCCACACTCTTCATAAAACCCACTCTCATTTCACTTTATCTCTGAACGGCGGCCTTAGTGGGTACATATATTTTTTTTTATCTAATAACCCATCATTTCCAAAAAAAAAATGTGCACGTTATTTTTAAGTGTTAAAAATAATTATAAATATGATTTTTTATGATGGATGCATGCTCCACTTTTAAGTTTCTAAACATAAAAGAATATTGTAACTTGCGAACGACATTGGAAGGAAAAAAAAATCATAGGCCAAAATCGACCATCCAATCCGATCCAAACCGAGTCTAACCTGTTTGGAAGGCAATCGATCTAATTAGAGTTTGGATTTGTGGTGGTTGAAAAAGTAAAAAAAAAAATACTTAATTTAGATCGACGGTGGATATTTCAACTGGCAACCTTTACAAAGAACGGTTCAAATTTGTGCTTTTACAAATCTGGACCGTCTTTGGTAACCAGGACAAACACATATAACTTCTTAATCAATGGTGTATTGGGTAAATAAAGAGTATCCAAATGGCATATAATTCATATGAATTTGTGGATAAAAAAACGATATGTACACATGGAGCAAAAAGAATGTGTACATCCGGAGGAGAGAGAAATTTATGAACTCTTAATTTTTTAGAAACAAAAATGTCATAACTTTCTATCAACAAATAGATTTTTAATAAAAAAATTATTTTTGAAAAGGATTCGTGAAGATCTTCAAAATGAGATCAATCACTGATACTAATATATGCTAGAAGACGACAAAAACGTGCAACTAAAATTATGGATTGTGCCGAAAGCACGAGTTATCGCTAGTCTATATAATAAATCAGGAAAGTTTGGTTTATGTATAGCCATCAATGGTTAGAAGAGAAGAACTAAAAACCATCGTATAGTTTATAATCAATGGTAATTTAGTAAATAAAGTCTCTAAAGGTGATCCAACATGACATAAAAATGTGTACATATGGCTGAGAAAGAAATTTGTATGCTCTTAAAAAAAATTTGAATTAAACTTTTTATTTAGAAATCGATTTTTAATAAAATTTATATTTTTGAAAATTATTTTTAAATATCTTTAAAATGAGATCAATCACCAATACCAAAATCTAAATATATATATTTTTTGGTATTAAATATGATCGGAGTGCATGTAACAATAATCGACCTATTTTTTGCTTTTTAAAGTATGTATCTACGTAACCAGAGTGCGGGTCAGAGCAGGAACAAAAGTAGGAACGGGCGCGTCGGAGCGGCCGATTAAAAAAAATTCTTAGTTCTAAAATACCTTCGGAACGGGAGCGTCAAGTATAGTTCGGAGCAGAAGTGTAAAGTTCCGAAGCGGGAGCATCACCCCTATACCAAAGTTTCGGTTATTAATGTATGTATTAGAGCATAATTTAGTCGACAAAAACACGACAACATAGGGTTATAGCTAGTTGATATCTAAAATAAGGGAAAGGGCGACTATCAAAACGTTCATTAAAACATTTTGCTCCCCACATTGAAACCCTGACCACCTTTAACAGGTCGTAAACATAGAAAATGATGAGTTCTTCAAAGTAAATCTAATCAATAGAAGACTTGTGCTTAAAAACACTTTTAGAGAGGGATTGGTTCCACTACTACTCCCAAAGAAGCTCAAATAGATCATTTTGCGGTAATAGAATCAATCTTTCTAACTTTATAAGTTTTTTTCTAAGTTTTTTCAAGTTTCCGAATAAAACAAAACCAGATTTGCAAAAAATCAAATAATTGTCATAAAAGTTTTCATATTACTTTATAAGTTCATTACTGTCTCTCTCTATGTTTTGGGTGTTAAATTCTATTTTTGTTTCGTTTGTGTATAAACATGTAATGTATTGGTCTATAAGACCACAGTGAGCTCAAAAAATACATCGAATTCCATTTAATCATTTGCTAAATCACTCCCCCTTTGTATGTTCAACTTAGCTCTGATGACAGCAGATTACAGGCAAACTTTTCTGTGTTACTGCTACACTACCATATTATTAGAAGACCTTAACAGGCAGTACAAAAATCTAATGCCCATGCCTTCAAATTATGGATGCAGTTAAAAGCAGCTACCAAAATGATAGCCCACAAGGCCGGCGCCATTGTCCGGAGAAATATTTGATGCTATTGATTGTTCAGGTAATAGGAGCAACAATGTCAACCTCAAATATTACCTGTTCGCTTTAAACAACTCATCCTCTCCCCTCTCCACCATCGCTCTTGTTCATGAAACATTTCGGGGAAAACTTGGGTAGAAAACATCGATCACATCAACAAACAAACAACCAAAACTTTGAATCTGCCACATCACTACTGCTGCTGCTGCTGCTCATATATCTGCATATAAGTCTCTGAGAGAGCAACCATCTGAGGAAGTGTTTCTGCTACATGAAGATCCTGCATCTCATACCTATATATAACCATTGAATGACGGTCAGGAAAAATGGTTGATCATTCATTTTTGTAATAAATTCTGAAGTTTTTAATCATATATACAAAACTGATCCACTGCATTTGGTTCATATAATTACCATAGTTCTTCTGATTTCCGCTGTACAAATACTCTGTAAAACCCTTCACCAGGTTTTCCATCATGAACAATATTGGCAATCAGATCATACTTGGAGCGCAGTTTTTCATTCTCCTTCGGTGTTGGTAACGGAATATAGTCCTTCAGCTCGAGGTTTTTCACAGGAAAGTTAACTGATTGACAATGATAGGCCAGTTAGCATATACCAGAATAGCAAAAATAGGAAGAGCGAAATAGAGATTAACATGGAAAAGGAAATTTCCTGGAACACACATCCATTTCAATTGGACTTACTGCCTATGCAATGGAGGGGTCTTTTTTTTTTTGAAAGGCACATAGAGGGGTCTTTGACCATGCTAAACGTTGTCAACAAAATCGAACTCCTATGCAATGTAATATGGTCTACAACTCATTCCTCTGGAACATTCAACCTATGGACCAATATTGGTGAGCCATATCTCAAAATAAAAGATGGATTTTACTAGGCACAAACTTCTTTCCCAACTAGGGTTTTATGCCCCAGAAACCCCTTTTGAAACTAACCCCTTAAACTGATCATTTTAACCATGTCGGCCATTATAAACCATCCAATGGGGTCATAAATGGTATAGATGTCAATTGTGCTGCTTCCTGATGGGAACAAAATGTGGTCTACATGGATTATAATTATCGGAGATGATTTGGAATAATAGTATAATGCCCTCCCAACTAGCAGACCATTCCAAAGCCACAAAGCTCCATCCAGTAAGTGGCCAATTGAAATTGGATTAGTCAGTGAGAGACATGTAATATTGGTTCAACTTTCATTCTACCTAAATAAAAGTGAACACTTACCAAGAGTAGGGTTTTTCTCTACGAAGAAATTGTTTTTTGTGAACCGGCGCATATGGAGAATTAGATATTGAGGCAATTTGGTGACACGGTACCTCATCCTGGCTATGCAAGGCCGCACAACCTCTGTGACAGACTCACCATCAAATTTCTTCAGAATGTTAAAAAGCGGAACCTAAGCACGCCACAATAATTCCAACAAGATCAGTGAAAAGTGTGGAGCTGTTAGACCTCAATACTCATTTAAAATTTGTTAGAGCATCTATAAATATCATGACAATTCAATACAATAGTGGATAACTTCAAGAAGAGTCCTATTTGTTCATCCACTTTTAACATGGATGGACATAACCCAAAACTCTAATTGGTTATTTTGAATAGCATTGGCTCATTTATTTTTTCTTGAGAAACACAATTCAGAACAACCAATCAAAGTTGTGGGTTTTGTTCACCACAACTCACAAAAAGACCCAAGTGAAAAGCAAGATGTTATTTAACAAGAACAGTATAACAAAATAACTTCAACCCAGCCTGAATAATCACCTCTAAAATCCCACTACCCCAAAAATAGTAACACTATGGCCAGGCTAAAAAATCACATACAAGCAGTTCCACATCATTGAGGACTTGCCTCCAGTGTCAGGACGGAGGAAAATAAGAGGGTGAATTATAATTCAGATTGTTGAAGTTACTTCTCTAGTTCCCTGGATTATAACTATCCATTAACATCCAAATTATACACCATATATCTATTCTTTCATGAATCATGACAGTCTGACAGAAACAATAGATATCTGTATTACGGTATTAGAGGTGAGTAACAAATGAAACTTAATTGACATAGTTAAAACATCACATACCTGCGGTATTATATTTTTCTCCATCACATCTTTGAAAAGAGGAGGGGGTGGCAAATCAAGTCCAAGCATTAAGAAAGGCATTCTAGAGGTTTCCATGACAACATTGGCCCGTTCAGCCCCACCATCTGCAACAACTCCATTATTCTGGTCATCACCATTTTCTTTCTTCTCAATGGAAGATTTGTTATGAATCTCTTTCACAACCTCTAATTCTCCCTGTTGACAATGATGGTTTAGATAAGACGGTTTTTTTTTATTTTAATAATTGGCTTTAGAATACAAAAACTTGTAAAGATGAAACCATGATGAGTGAAATAACTCTAGGATAACATCCAAAACCTGAAAGCACTTGTAGATGATGCTCGTGTTTTTCTTTCTGAGATCTGCATGCAGCGTATTAAGAAGCCAAGACATGAACTCAACTGGATCTGACTGTGCACCTATTCTGAATCGTTTTTTACTGGCTTTCATAACAGCCTGCAGAAACTCGTGAGGACTCACCTGTAGACAGGTTTTTGGAAGATCAGATTAATGTTTTTTTTTAATCAGGTATTTTCTTTCTAAGCAGGAAACAAGAGATCAGATTCATGTTTCAGAACCATAAGTTCAAAACAAGGTTATTACAAACAAACCTGGCCCTTGAAGTTCCGTGCGTGCCAAATCTTTCGTGTGAGTTCACCAAATCGATGAACGAGAGGAGATTTGCAGTTCTGATAATTCTCAGGAATAAGAAAAAAGTTCCTCAAAGGAGTAACTCGCATTAAGGATTGAATTATGACATTCACAAAATCAGTCTCCTTAATGTTATTGAGGCCCACCTGAAATATAGTCAAGATTAAGGAATCATAAGCAGGACTTGAATAGGAATAAAATCAAGACTCAAGACTCAAGAGAGAGAGAGAGAGAGAGAAGAAAAGAGAAGAAAATACCATTCCAGGAAGATAGTCGGAACCATCAAGTGCTCTTGACCATTGCTTATTTTTGTCAAGGTGTGCAACTTGTTCCCTACTAAACCTGTAGACACCAACCACTAGAATCAGCAATAAGGAGGACTCACTAAAATTAAATACTGCTTTTGTTTACAAATCAAAGAGGTTCACCTTGGGTTCAGAACATGTCGAATGTCATCCAATGATGGATCATTAATCTCATATCCATCAGGAAGGCAGTAAACTTTTTCAGTTTGAAGATTGACATAAACATGGTGCCCTGCTTCAAGGCTGTGAGTATACGCATGAGACTTCCGACCTCTTCCTTGAAAATACTTCCCACAGACCAGACATGCATATACATTCAAATTGGAGAGAGAGACAGAACAGAATTTCTCGAAATCAAAGTCTAGAACCTGAAGAATAGAAGATTAGCTATTATTAAAAAAAAACAACCACTACCATTCATCGTCATGACTATGTCTGACCTAACTATTTTTGGGTTAGCATCATGAATCCTACTTCACTAGCCAACTGTATCAAGAGCTATTTCCAGTAACACTCATGAAACAGCTCTGCAAGTAAATATATTCTCGTAGTTGGGTAAAATGAGTGATCTTATATTCTAGCAAATCACAAGAAACCACAAGAGCTTCGACAAGAAGGAATCAACACTAAATTTTTTAAAATAACACCCAAAAAAATCTACAAATGGAAACTGGATAAAATGAAAAACATCCAGATGATCACTTAGTTAATTCACCTGGCGATTGACAGTATCGAGATAAGGGCAATCCCTCCTGATTTCAACCTGGCGGTTGCGCCTCCCTTGATTCATTTCTTGATCACGGTCAGAATACCCATCTTCTTCATCCTCCTCTTCTTCTCTATGGCCATTTTCTTCCATTCTTCCTCCTTTTCGTTCATCTCTATCATTATTTCTGCCTCTCCTTTCTTCTTCTTCTTCTTCATCATCGTCATCATCATCATAAGAAGCAAGTGGAAGAAGAGGATTGTCAATAACTGAAGGAGGAGACAGAGAAGACTCCTGATGGAGCTTCTGCCTCTTTGCTTCACTCTCCTCGTTATCTTCGTCTCTCTTAGTTTTCATCGTGTCTGCACACTTTCTCTTCCAATGCTCTACAATAGAGAGATCAAAGAACTAAAATAATTGACTCCATGGGGAAAAAAACACAGCAAGCTCACTTGACACTCTGAAATGAATTTCAAACATTTAAAAAGCAATTGCATTCAAAGAACAACCATAGAAACTCAGACACAAAAACTGAGAAAGAAGCAAACAAAGAATCCACATGTTTTTATAGCATTCCAGAATAATGTAAGCATTATAAGGCATCAAATTTATTGAAAATTTACCAAAACCGAAACTCAGGCCCTGCTTGGTACCACTGTAAACGTTTCCAGTTGGGAAAAGTTTGCAACTTTGAAGGTTTCCTGCAGTAAAGGTTTACTATGTGAACATTAATTGGTGCTTGGTATGGTCACCGCAAATGAGCTGTAAACGTTAACAGCTGATTGGATGCACATGTAAATGCAGAAAAAAGAAAAGAAAAGAAAATTCCATTAAACCATGTGTGACTCTATCAGGCATTAAATTGAACATCTATTCTACCCCCTAATTATCATGTAAGCCTAAACCTTCACTCTTTGGTTTTGGACCGATTCTAACAGTAACAATAATGTATCTATTGAAAAAACAAAAACATTCATATAGAACATAAAATCCCATAAACCTATTGGGGATGAAAGGCAAAAATAAAATAAAATTAATAGACCTCGTATGCATATATAAGAACTTCAAATGTGATTACGATTTTAGATAATGCATAGATGTCCAGAAATTTTAATTAATGTCCAAAAAATTAAGATCTCGTGCATAGATTAATTGCTATCTAAAACAGTGAACTGTGAAACCCTTTTTGTTAGGTTTTGGAGGATATCAAATAAGTTATAAGAAAAAAGAAAGGGGGAATAAGTTTTTGGTACATATATAGGGTCCGAAGTGATCAGCTTTGGCCTTTTGGTATCCCTATAAACAAAGAGCGGAATAAGTTTAAAAACATAAAGTCCAAAAAAAGTTCAAGTACCTTGAAGTTAGAGAACAGTACAAAATCCAAAATAATAATTCCAAAATCATTGCAAGGAAAGGATTGTTAGTTTACCTTGGAATAAAAATGAAACCCAAATAATTGTTCTGAGTAAGAAATCAATTAAAACCCAAACCCCAATAACAAATCCAAAAAAATCTCGAAGTCGCAACAGCAAACAAAATCACTATTACCATATCAAAAATCAATGCAACGAATAAAAGAAAAGGCATCAAAGACCTAAACAATAATGCAATTATTGTCAAATATTAGTAGGTAGTATGGTCTCTACATATAATTTCATTAAAAGCCATCACCTAATATAGTCAACCAATCTGAACTTATATGAACAGTAGCATGAAATCTACTTATCACAACATGATATTGATTCCAATATAAACTCCTAAAATTTTCAATAACAACCATATAATATAAACAGAAAGAGAAAAAATGACAGCGAGAGCACTTACTAGTCACCAACAAAGAACCCAATCTGGACCTACAAACTGAATGATAAAACATCAAACAAAAAAAAAAACACAAAATCCATTTCAGTTTTGGTGGGTTTGCGGAAGAAAATAAATAAATAACAAAATTAATGTTAAGAAAAGTAAGGAAAACAATTTAGGAAGCCCTAATTCGATTTAATATTTGTGGTTTTAGAGAGAGAGAGAGAGAGACCTAACGATCAAACAAAAACAATAGATTTCGATTTTGGGGGTGTTTGATTTTTTAGGGTGTTTTGGGAAACCCTATCCTAAACAACAGAAACAGATTTCCGTTTTCTGGAGTACTGTGAATAACTATGGAGAGAGAGCTTTCCCAAATACCTGTGCTACGTCGTCCCGACTTAGTGGTGGTGCTGCGGAAGGAGGCGTAAATGGCGATGCGAGGGTGCGTCAATGACGGTGGCTGGAGTCTGGAAAGAGTGAGTGAAGACGAAGAGTGGGGTTGTTTGTCTAAAAGAAAGGGGATTTAATGGATTTATGCTAGGGGTGGGCGAGTTGGGTCGGGTTAAAGTCAACCCGACCCCAACCCGATTTTTTTTTTTTTTAAGTAGAGGACTATTGCCTAAAATATATATTTAAGAAAACGAAGATACACAATGAAAGGCATATGAGAAGCGCAGAGACATCGCCAAAATACGTTAGATCCACCAACAAAACCAATGAAATCGCCACTAAAGGGCTATAGAAATCGCCACCGAAGGACTATACTAATGACAAACCGCAGGGCAAGAGTTTTGATCCCAAGACCTCCCAAGTCATGGGAGGAGTGCACAACCTCAGGGCCAAAGACCACCCCAACCCTATCTTCAGTGAACAGTAGAACATCGATAAAATAATGGGTCAGGTTATATATCTCCCTTTATATAGCCCCCTTATATAACCCGCTACCTGTGAGGCCCACATGTAATGCATCCAGGGGCTGATTTTTTGAGAAAATGATCTACACGATGAGGAGAACATAGTTACCTGAAAATCAGCCTGTTCTAAAACTTGTAACCTCAAATCTATCCATTTTAAATCAACGGTCAAAATAAAAGTTTAAAACTTAGAAATTTTTTATGGGCTAATTTAAGGGAGTTCGAAATTTTATAACGAGCTGATTTTTTAATATGATAAAATACATAGTGAGGAGAACATTTTCTCCAAAAATTAGCCCCTGGACACATAACATGTGGGCCCACAGGCGAGGGGTTATATAAGGGGGCTATATAACCTGACCCTAAAATAATACCCCAAAAAATAATAATTTCGTTACATTTATAAATTCTACCCGTCCCAACTTTGGCTTAAGAGATAAATTAATATTTTCACTAAATTTATTAGACAATACTTTTTATGAGTTTCCCTTAAGATCCAACTGTTACATAAATTAATAGTTCTCATTTTTTGAGATCGACTATGGTGCCTATATATCAAAGCATGGATATAATGATGTTTGTTTTTTGTTAAAATTTATGTTCGACTTTTAGGAAGTTAAGGTGTGTTTTTTTTTCTCATATTGTAAGAAGAAATCCACACACGCTTGTGATTTGATTAATTAATGTAACGACCCAAAATAATTAAGTCTAGCATTTAATAATGAGTTTTTATTCGGAACATAATCTGAAGAATCGAACCGTACAATTGGGTAGATCTCGAAAAGTTATGCAATTTTGACTATTCATGCGCGAAAATCGGACACTAATTGATCCCAAATCGAGGCCCGGAACACGATGTGGATTTGTACCGAAGGTACCCGCGATTTTGACTTTGATTTTGACCATTAAATATTATTTAA
>MVGT01004392.1:308642-344032 GCA_002174775.1 Macleaya cordata | reverse complement strand
TATTTTAAGGTGATTAGTGATATGGATAGCTGCATTAGTTTAACTCTGATTAGGTTTGTAAACCTTGTTTAGGTTTGTTTAGTACTAATTAGTCACCTTGTTTAATTAGCCTAACGCCTCGAGATGCGACTCAATTCTTAGAGATTGTAAGTTTCGAATTGGGGCGTTACAATTAACCCCTTCACAAACCAATCCCCGCATAAATCCCTTAATTTTTCACTATTAACATTACACTTATACCTTTTTTACACTATCCTATGGGACCCACATAAGATAAAGATCATTGGCACAAAAAATCAGACCTTAGATCATCTTAAGCTTACCCATTAGAAATTGTATGTGCAATGTATGAATAAGAAAAGGACAGACACAACTATTACGGCTCAAATTGAGTAGCATTGGAGCCATGTCCAACCCCTTAGAGATGACCCATGGGACCCACATGTTGTTAAGAACTTAAGATCATCTTCATATAAAATCAGCCATGGGATCTGCATATTTGAGTGAGCCTTAAAACTGGTGTAAGTGGAGTGTAAAAATGAAGCGAAGTGAGTTTTAAAAAAAAGGACACAAATATAATTTTAAAAAATGGCGACAGAGTACTTTGAAGGCTCCTATTGGCTAAAAATGAGCTGGTAGGAGCTGCATATAATAGTTTAGATGGTACATTTAATCTTATACTCTAATTACTCATTTTTTGTGGCCAGAAGGAGATGATCTAGAGGCTAATTATTTTGCATACGATCTTTTCATCATTTAGATCAATATGATTATCTTTATTATAATATCCATGCGGGGTCTTAAGTGGGTTAAATAGGGTGTAAAATAAAGGGGTTTTAATATGACCCATCTTACTCTTACACTCCACTTATACCTTTTCTACGGGGCCTTGTGAAAACGATCTAGGGTTAACTTTTTTGAAAGGATCATCTATTCATCACGAGAACATACTTATCATAAAGAACACGTACAATTTATGTGCACGACCTTAACAAAGATAAGGATATCAACCTCACATAAAATTCTACCCTTGAATTGTCTTTTTGTGTGGCCGTACATGTGGGTGTAAGCAAAGTGTGAGCATAAATTGGCTAGAAGAAGTAAAAAGCCATCAAACAAATGGATTTTTTTAAAGCAATATTTGTAGAGTTTACATAATTGCATGTAGGTCCTAAATGAAGATGATCAGGATGATTTTGGGTGAGGTTGCCTTTGTCACTATGTAATCATTATCATCGAAAATTAGCCCTAATTTTACAGCTTGTAATTCCATCATCTAGTGATTGAAAAGTGATCGAGTCATTTACTTAAGCAATAATTGCAATCAATAGATGATGGGGTTACAAGTTTTGAAATGAGCTGATCTTTTGTAAATATAATCTACACGATGAGTAGAACATTCTCATCTAATATCAACCTTTGGATCATCTTCATGTACGCAGAACTCATCATAGGCCACTATAAACTCATTGTAAGAATAGAATCACTATATAAGTGAATCCTTCCTCATCAATTAAATCGTATTTGTAGCTGTCTGATCTGACACAAATCCGAATCTAATGGACACAAATGACCCACGAAGAACAACCAAATCTAGAGGTTGTAAATGTCCAATCAAGCCAAGTTTTTGTAGCTGTCATTTTTTAAGACTGTCCCTCATCGAACTTTTGATACAACAAAAGTACCCAAGATTTCCCAACAAAAACACCACCACATTATCCAGTCATATTATCACTGTCGTCTCGGATTACAGAGAGAGAAAAACAGAGAAAAAAAAACAGAGAGAAACAGAGAGAAACAGAGAGAGAGAGAGAGAGAGAGAGAGAGAGAGAGAGAGAGAGAGAGATCATGGGGTGTGATTCTCTTCTCACCATTACATCCATCTCTACTACTCTCACAGTCACCAATCCATTACTGATCAGACCTTCAGTATCAGTAGCAATTCATGCATACAACGACGTCAAAAAACCGTTACAATCACGACTTCATCAATGTCTCCTGCAAAGATCATTATATTCTTACAGAAAATATGGTGGATGGACGGTGAAGAAACCCCTTCATCAAGCTTCATCTGATGAGAATGTAGTAGTAAAAGAAGAAGAAGAGGAAGAAGAGGAAGATATATCTAGGTCGACATTGATATGGAGAGCAATCAAGTTGCCTATTTACTCCGTCGCTTTGGTTCCTCTCACTGTAAGCTAGTCTTCAACTCACACTCTGTTACCCAATCCTAATTTCTAGAGCTTTATTTATTTATTTGCTTTGATTTTTTCTTTTTGTATTCTCTTTGAATCCAGAATTACTTATCCCAGAAGCATAATTTCTCTTAAATAAGTTCAAAACCCATCCATTGTTTGAGAATTTTGATAGAGATTCTCAGTGTTTTTGGAAAAAATAAATAAATAAACTAAAAATTTGTAGTTACCCGCATTTGATAGAAATCAAATTGATGATCCAAATGATTTTTTTTTTTTTTTTTTTTGTGTGTGTGAGATACATGGTTGGGTAGTGCCTTCCTCCTGTTAGGAGCTACCGAGTAAATCTGGGGAATTAACCCCATCGAGCTGGCCACCAAGGGGATTCGAACTCTCAACCTCAAGTTGTGAGGTGAGTGTTACACCATTAGGCTAACAGGAGGAAGGCACTACCCGAGGGAAATTTTGAGAGAAATTGCATTTGCTCACAATGTAGGTGGGGTTTGCCACTCCACCGATAAGATCTTACTGGGTACTGGACATTTGGAGGTCTTTCCTACCCCAGGAATTAGTCAGGGTTCTCTAAGAAAGCCAGACACATCCCAATTAATCGGTTTATCAAAAAAAAAAGAAAAAAAGAAGCAATTAATGGGCCTATTATAAGATAGAAAAACATGAAACTGTTTTAGGATGGATCCTTTTAGGGTTTCAGATTAATAAGATCTAACATTCTATAATACTTCCCAACTTGTAATTCCCAATGTTCTTTCATATATAACAGCAAGCAGGCTAGCAACAACTTTTCACTGCTAATTTGTGTTGGAACTCTATTCTGCAACTTAAATCATGTACTACTGATATATGACAGGTAGGTAGTGCAGCTGCTTATTTACAAGCTGGGCTTTTTTCGGCGAGGCGATATTTCGTGCTTTTGTCTTCCTCAGTTCTTATCATCACTTGGCTAAATTTAAGGTCAGAAGCATCACTGTTTTGTATGAAATTTAGTCAGCATTCAACCCCCATTGCATGATCTTAAATATCTGATACATTACATAGGCGGCTTCATGGACAGTTCGGGTTTCTATTTATAAGACTCATCTGAAATTTTATCCAGTTCTTCAAGGAAACTGAATGATTCATTGGCAGCAACGATGTTTACGACTTCGAAACTGGGGCTGATAAGAACAAGAAAGAATCTGTTGTAAACATTGTTGGAAGGTACAATTTACTCTCTAGATCTCTCTCTACGACGTCCACGATAATGATGATTAAAGAACTAATAGTGTTTTTTTTTATGCATTTGGAAAGTCGTACAGGGACCCTTGTAGCTGCATACACATTACTTGCCCTTGGCTTCATGGGGCTAACCTGGGCATGTATTGAAGCAGGAGATATCCGCTCCATATATCTATTAGCTTGCTCCATTACTTTGGGCTATATTTATCAGGTATGGATTTCCTTCTGGTATTTGAACTTTTTCTGAATATTGTTCAAGTAAAATTTCCAAACACTGAAACTCCCTACTGACTGCTAAGTGTTGGTTGATCTACTTAAGTTCTGAGGAAATCTAAACATACTTGTTGGTACGCCTCCTTCGGGGTGTCTGCCAATCCGTACCTGTTTACCCAAAGAACAGAACCCAACTGGAACCAATTTTCCCGGTTCTTGCTCCACATACTGCAGTATCGGAACTGGAACCAAGACCGACACTGTTAAAACGGGAACAGAACAAGCACTGAGTTTCTCTCTATAAATATTGTTGTTGCAGTGCCCACCATTTCGATTGAGCTACCAAGGATTGGGAGAGCCCTTGTGCTTTGCAGCTTTCGGTCCATTTGCTACTACTGCTTTCTACTTAATGCATAACAGCCAAAGGTTGTCTCCATATTTTTATTACTGCAATTGCATTTGGTTTATTAGAATGATTCACTGAAATTTCAAGGTTTTGCATGGATTTTTCAGTGTGCTTCCAATAACTGGTACAGTTCTGTCTGCATCACTTCTTGTTGGTTTCACAACAACCTTGATTCTCTTCTGTAGTCATTTTCATCAGGTATAACCTTTTTCATCCCTACCCCCTTACACTTGTGTCTCTGTTCTTGATGTATGGACTAATTAACCTATACAAATTGAAAACAACTCAGGTGGACGGTGACAGAGCTGTTGGGAAGATGTCTCCTCTGGTGAAGATCTTCAAACACGAACCCTAAAATTCTTGAAAATATGAAGGGCAATGACTTCCATAATATATGATAATTGCAGGTTAGAATTGGCACAAAAGCTGGTTCGCAGGTTGTTAAAGTTGCAATTGTGACACTCTATTCACTATTGTTCAGTTTTGGTCTAAGCAAACTTCTCCCATTAACATGCATTGTAAGTTTTTGATGAATTTAAGGGCCTGTTTGGTTAGCCATCCTAAAACTTGTTTTCTAAAATTAATTTACACCTAAACTAATACACACCTTGTATTACATCCAAAATTGTTTTATAACAAAACAATGTTATTTTTTTTGTTTTCAATGAAATCATATAGGATTTTTTAGTAAAGTCAAAAAGCAAATTTGGATGTCATACAAGATGTTGAATAGTTTAGGCGTAAATTTGTTTTTAAAAACAAATTTTTGGATCGCCAACCAGACAATCCCGTCACTCGAAGTTTCTCTAGAATTATACTTTCTGTAATAAAGGTGTTAGGTTTGCTCAATTATATTTTTCACTTATCGAATATTGCAGGTTTTCTGTGCATTGACCTTGCCAATAGCGAAATTGGTTGTCAGCTATGTTGAAGAGAACTATTCTGTAAGTTTCTTGGCCTTCTCGACTTCTCGTGCTTTCCCAAGGTTTTATGGTTTTGCGAATTTTACTTGTTTTTTACAGGATAACAGCAAGATATTCATGGCCAAGTATTATTGTGTGCGGTTACATGCTATGTTTGGAGTTGCACTGTCTGTTGGGCTGTTAGCAGGTAGTTCTATTGCAAAGTCATATATGCAGAGACTTGTTCTCCCTTGATTTCCATTTGGCGCCATGGAATCTGAACCTGGGATGAACTTAGACTGACGGATAACACAATGGATCAAAATCATCGATAACTGAGACGCACTAGTCAACATTATTCGATGCACGTCAAGTAATGTTGTGTCTCTTTAACAACAAAGAGTGAATATGACTTAAATCTCTGCAATGTATTCGAGCAAAGGTGAGTCTGGGTTCACATCCCTGATCCATGTATGTATTCTATTTCTAGGACTAGAAGTGGTTCACTTTGTATATCCAAGAACCTTGTTCCCACAAAATTCAGTGTAAGAAAAGAAGTGTGATCAAAATTTTCCTTCTTCACACTGTCCTGCCCAAAGTAACTATTTGTGATTTTGCTACCTCTTTCCAGAAGATAGGGGTCTCGCCAGATCTGCTTGGTGTTGTAACTCTATATGTACACATATGTATGAAGCAAATAATGGTGAACAAAGTCAGAGCTTCACACAAGAAGATTGAGATTGTTGCAATTATCTTGACTAGACTTCTTATAAAGTTTGATTAAACCAGTAATGCAGACATGTTTTATTTTTTGTTCAGACTCCTAAACAAGTTCATTGGGGACCTACAAGTAGTATATATGTTGGTTTTCATATATACGCGTTGAGTAGAGCATCTTCACCGCAAAACAGCTCTTGGATTAAATCCATATGGACCCTTTATGTGACCATGACAACACAATGGCAACATCATCAACAACAGTATAATTATGAACTGTAATCTGCAAAGACCATTTACGGCGTTCTGTTCATATGCATTTCTCCCATCAATGCAGCATCCAGTATCCCTCATGCAGCATTAACCATTGACCAAAATGAACTATCTCACAGCACGTTGAATCTTTACTTTCGAATAAAGACCCATTGTACCTTCTCCGTATGGCCTTCTCTTAAAGGGCATCACAAGATCAACCCAACCAAAAGCCCCACTAATAAATACCACTCAAAATTTGGCAAGTGGCTAAGTCGACCATCTTCCTACTTTTTCGGGTTACATTCCTAGCAGAACTGTTAAAAGGGGTTCGTATATGGTGACTAAGCGGATATTTTCTAAAGTAAATCAGATAAGCATGTCATCTGCAGAATACAAAATAACCAACTAAGAAGAAAAAACACAACTTGGGAGACTAATCCAACTCCATCAGCATTTAGAATCTTCTTCAGGCCTACATCCTCTTTTGGATTTTAATAGTTCTAGGATCATCCTTCCTCTCAAGTTTTTTTTCCAATTGATTATCTCTGGCACAATTTGCAGATTAAGGCACTAAGACCCAAAATCTAAACTAGAACTGTATATGATTATCGCAGTAATTAATCGGATAGAAGAAAGTGAGTAGAACTGAGTAAATGTGTTCAGTATAGAAGAATGCAATCACCATTAGATCTCTCTGTGAAGTCCACCCAAATAAGTTATAATAAACCATACCCAATGAAAAGTAATATTTGAGCATATTTTTCAGAAAAGATTTAAGAAGTGCCTAATAAAAAAGAGAAGAAAAAGAAATAAAAAGCAAGAAGAAGATAGAAAAGAGAATAGACTTTATAATACAGGATTTCAGAAATAGTTAACTATGCAACATGTCCAAGAGATATAAAAATATAAGGGTAGTTGTTCAGGGGAACCCCGAAATATGGAATTCAAATGAACATGTAGACTTCAGCAAAACATTACTATCAACTTTCTATCAATGATAGATTAGAAAAGAAGAATGTTAAGACAACTAAAATAAGTAATAAACCAACATTATGATTACAAAATCACAGCAAACTTTCTTAATTTAACATAAAATTAAGAAAATGGTTAAGAAAATGAGTTACCACCACATAAATTAGATGATGATACATGTAGGCTGTTTATATCTTTAGGATTCATTTTGGAACGTCTACTTATTTCACGCTCGGCTCCGGGCCACTAGTAAGTCCTGCTAATACAGAGGTGATCTAAAGTAATTATGTGGCTGATTTCACTCTCATCCAAGTTCATTGGCAATGCCTGCTAGTTCAGAGATAATCAAACAAAATTACTCTATAATGGGTACAACTCATCATTCCTCACTTCGTCTTTTCATGTCTGCCCTACATTATTTACTTAGTTAACTCTCCTTCAAATCCAAATGAAATTACAATATCTTAATACACAAATGTTTTTGAATTTATCGATATTATCTTCCCCATTCTAGAAGATAAAATAGAATCTTCCAATCACCACTGAGTAACCTTGAGTTGATGTACAACAGGCAACTTCAGGATTAGAAGGCAAAAGTTCATTCAACAAGCACTGTCATCTCTAACATAGTGAAATAAGTTGAGAGTATGAATCATCAATGAAAAGTATTTAGATGGTCTCAATTTCCATAACCCATACTGTAGGAAAATGCTTGCAGTATAAATTACTAGAAAAGCATAAACTATATCAAGAATGTAAACCCGAAATCCACCAAATAACCTAGTTTGGTCATTCAAGCATACCAACTTTTCATTACGTGTAATATTTCCCTTGGTCTAGTTATTCACCAACTTTTCATTACAAGTGTCAGCTTCAAGACGACAGAATCAAGATTAACGAGTCTGAAAATCCGCAAGAGCTTAAAAGAAAGCCAAAATAACCCCCTCCATTCAGATAAATCTTGAATGATATATGTCCTAAAAGAAGCAATTATAGACTAATCATATAGAACTTAGATCCTCTTAATCAGAAGTAGAAATGCTGATGGAAGAACAAACACTTAATATCTTATGGTCGTAACTTCCAATTACAAAACTTGATAAAATTTCTGTCTAGATGTCCATTAAAATCCCACTTCATACCGATACAAACTTGAGATATGCAATCCAAAAGTAAAAAGTGGTTCAAGAAGTCAATCATGAATTCCCGATAGATAGTTCAAACCATTCTCAATGTGGAAAATGTGCATAACTTATTAATTTCCTTACATCCATCTATGAATATCTCACCATTTTTATCATACATATATGAGCTTTAAGTGCTTTGTCTTCTCAAACACCACTGAAGTTAAATAGCTGAGCCATATCTCAGACCCCTTCGAAGTTAAAAAGATAAACGCAGTGTCATATTGAGCTAATTACCTAAAAGCGTCAATCCCAGTAGCAGTAAATTTCCAGGGTACAGGACATCAACTGCTCAATCAGTAACCTGAGGTACCTACACCATGTCATATTCCATTTTTCACAATATTGCTCAAACTATAAGCATGATCTCCATCTCACCTTTTCCAATTTTCACTATTCTGAAGGAGTCTTTTTAGAACTTGAAGGATCCACTTAAGTAGTTGAAGCTATCAGATACACACCCTGAAGATAAGCAAGGAAACTCACCTTAATAATATGAACCTGACCCTCTGCCACTTGAGTAGCCATCATTCGTGCGGCGACTTGAGTATAGAGATGAGTATGAACTTGCTCCAACCTGATCAAAACATCAAAAAGAGTGGGGGAAGAGAGAGAGAGAGAGAGAGAGAGAGAGAGAGAGAGAGAGAGAGAGAGAGAAATAAGCAGTAAGGTAACCTCTAAACCAGAACGTAGGATAAGAGAAAATAATCTTCCAGAAGCAAAGATGAGGGAACAAACATCTGATCCAGTAGACATGTAATCCCTGCCATAGCTGGAGTAAAATCCACCTCCATCACCTCTGATCACTTCATCTGCAAGAATTGTGTGCAATGAATCAAATTCAAAATATCACCTATGAGTCTATGAACCAAGACAATTAGAATTCTCTGTTTCCATACCTCGGTTGTACCCCATACTAGATGTGTGTGTGTCATACAATTCATGAGAATATCCAGCAGAACTCCGGCTACTTCTATCATATCCCAGATGAGAACCGCGGCCCAACCTGACATAACAACACAAATCCCCTACTTAAAATATGGAAATGATAACCAAACGCAATTATATGCTTTGGTGTCCAATCAACCAATTACCTTATGGAATCGCGTTCATAAGCAGTGTCATTATATGGCAAGGAAGCACTAGTTGCCTCATAATCAAAGCGAGCTCTTGGTTGTCGAAGTGTAGATTCAGCGTACCGGGAATGAATTTCTTCCTAAAATAATTTGAGAACAGCATTTAATATTGAGATAATACTAGCAGGAACACTAACACTGTACTGAAACTTCATGTCGTGACTCACCGTTGCAGAATGAGAGCGCTTTGAGCCAGAAATAGAACTGTAATCACGGCTATGACCGCCACGATAGCTTGAGGGTCGTTCCATATATCTGTCATAGCTTTCCTCAGCATACAGAGGTTCTGGTCTATGCGCTGCACTGCGAGAAGAATTCCTCAAAGAACTTCCTAAGTATCCTGATCCATGAGAAGAGTAGGTGTCTCTAAAGGATGAAGGTCTCTCAGTAGGTGCTCTGGTGACAAAATCAGATGACCTATGAAAAGTTTCATCACGTCGAACATAATCCCTCTTTGAACTGCTCTTTCCATAATTTGGACCTGCTGAAAGGAACCAAAAGTGTAGCATAAGCGAAGTAGATAAAAGCTATAACCAAACTGGACATATTGAAGTATGGTTAGTTAATCTCCTATTGACATACCAGGGCGCCTCTGATCAAAGGATCTCTCTGAAGAAGGGAATCCCCATCTACTTCCAACTCTATCAGGAGCCGCATATCTATCTCTAGGAACAACGGATCGCTTAAAATCAACACTGTATTTGGTATAATTTGGCATGCCTCGTGCACTGCGACCTGCAAACCTCCAGGGGTCCATGCGGGGCATACCAGGGTTCCAGTGAGCCCTGCTACCTCGCCCTCCTCCACGCTCAACTAAATAACCCCCTTGGCCATGTTTTACTGACTTACCTCTTTGGCGTGGCCTCGACAGTCTTGCCCTAACCTTTACCTGTAAATTATGGGTATATACATGTAAGAATTCTTTTATTTACCCGCAAGTTCAAAGTTTATGGCATCAAGGTGCAGCAAAAAGTCTAACCATGTAGTCATTGATACCATATAAATGTAATGGCAACCAACCTTCTTCTCTCCATCACCAAGTTCAGTATTATTGATCGCTTCAACGCAAGCAACTGCACCATCATGAGTGTCAAATGTTACAAAACCAAAATCCGTTCTTTTAGCAGCTGGCATATTACGGGCAAGTTCAACCTTTTCAATCTTCCCAAACTTGTTGAGCTGGTCTTTGACACGGTCCTCATCCCACATAGCAGGTAGACCATCCAGAAAGACTGTCCTAACCTGACCAGGCAAACATGAAAATTTTACCAACTTAGAACCATTATTAGTAATTTGCATCTAGAAGTCGGGTGAGAAATTCACAATGTTAAAGCTCCGAAACTAAGTTATTAGAAGAAAGACCGAGCATCCTAATCAAGTTTGTAAGATCATGAAACAAAAATTAATAGTGTAATAGCTTGAATATGTTCTTATAGAAGCAATGTTCTTATAGAAGCAGTCCTCTTTTCACACTACCCACAACATGAGGTGAGACGTCACTGAAAGGTTCTTTCCTCCAGAGACAGATCCCTTAGTCAAAAGGGTCAAGAAGCACACTCATCTACGATGCTTTTTCACTAAGGTACACTTCTTTGGGGTCTATGTTTCTTTCTTGTAGTTATATTATTTTCCCTTTATTGTCAGTTCAACTTCTCTCTTCTTCTTCTTCCTCCTTATTCAAACTTGATACTTTACACAAAAGACTGGTTTGAATTACTTTGCGGTAACTAAATACATGAATATCAGTGAATATATGCATGAAAAAAATAGATGGTATCAAGCCAGTAAGCCACAGACCTGTGCCATGACTTCATCATCCTCCTCAATGAAAGTGTCCGCAAAGGCAACCTTCGCTGGCCTATCCGTACCAAACAAAACATCCCTCTTCTGCAAGTGCTTGCATGCATCCAAAGCATCTGCACGGGACGAGAAATCCAGAAAAGCAAACCCCCTATTCATTCCCTCATTTCTAGTGTCCTCAACCAATGTCAATTCTTCAAAGTTATCAACACCATACTGTGCAAGCTTTTCTTTGAACTGTACAAGAAACAACATCGTCCAACATAAACAAACTTATACTGTTATACAGCAAAGGTCTTAGGTAGGTAAACAGGGAGAGAACCCAAGACGACACTCGAAATGAAGCGAGCAATCCAACTGACCACAGATCAGCCAAGAGGATGTCACCATACTTACAGTTTCTTTTGTCCAAGTTTTGCATATATTTCCAACGAACAGTGTGTCGCTGTCCTGGCTTGGAGCCACCCCAAATTGCTTCCCATTAACCTGAAAGAAAATCCCCTTTTCAGAGTCATATCAATCTGAAAGAAAATCTCTTGATTAAGAAAACCCTAATCCCAAAAGCTAAAGTTGTTGAATACCACTGGATTCTTAAGTTCATTGACAGCACGCTTAGCCTGCTCAACTGTCGCAAAACGTAGGAACGCAAATCCCTTGTTCTTCTGAGTTAATGGGTTCTTCATAAGTCTCACTTCAGTGACTTCACCAACCTGGCTAAAAATCTTTCTAAGATCCTCCTCGGTGGCATCACGATCCAACCCTCCAACAAACACCTCAAATTCTTTCCGTTTACGCCGCTCTTTCACCACATCATGGTGCTCTTCATCCCCATCCACTTCCTCTCCATGTTCATCTCCACCGTCTTCTGCCTCCTCTTCCTCCTCACCTTCCATAATGTCTTCCATCATTTCATTTCCATCAATCCCCTCTTCATCATACTCTTCTTCCATCTCTGGGTCCTCCTCAATCCCTATATTGGCCCGACCTTCCTCTTCAGCCTCTGACTGGGGATCCTTGTCTTCGAGCTCCAAACGTTCAGATCTATCATACTCGTGATCATCCACCGAAGTTAGCTCCTTATCCTCTGATACAATAACATTAATAGTGTAAACAAAAAAAATAATTTTTCTTCAACTTTCTTCTTCGCGGTTTATCTAGGTCCAGTAATTAGACTAAAAACAGTTGCTTTCAACGATTTGTTCTAGGTTTTTCTCGATCTAAAAACAGTTCCTTTTCCCCCTGATTTGTTCTAGTGTTCTTTCAATAAAAAACAGTTCCTTTGCCCACGATTTTTTTTAGGGCTCTTTCAATCTTAAAACACTTCTTTTCCCACGATTTTTTCTAGGGTTTTTTCTTTCAATCTAAAAAGACTTCCTTCATCCGATTTTTTCTAGGGTTTTCTGATTTCAGATTCTAGTTAAAAATTTGATCTACAAAGAATCGAACAAACAAAATTAAATCTTTGCGTGTGGCGATAGATAGATAGATAGAGAGAGAGAGAGAGAGAGGACCTTTTGGGGGAGGTGAGGGTTCTCGTTGTTCTTCATTGGTTGTGTTACTGAGTTCGATGATCTCAGCTTCTTTAGATTCTTCATTAGTCTCGACGACTGGGGTTTTCGGAGGTGGTTTTTTCTTCAGTGCGGCGGCGGAGGATTGTCGTTTCACTGCGCGCGGAGGCATCTTCGGATCGAAAACTAGACAGAGATTAGCGTACAATCAGAGAGATCTTTGAGCTCCTCTCAGCAGATATGATAGAGAACAGGATTGAACCAGGACGAAGAAGAAGAAGAATGGGGTAGCTGGAGGGTGAAGCTGACAAAAAGGTTTACGTTTACTTTTTTGACTTGACTGGAATTTCTGGGGTTGACTAAAAATCAAATTGATGCCGTCCATCTGCTCTTGTACCATATCTCGATGTGACTCAGGATTTACGGGTTCTGACAATTACGAAATTGATGTCGATAGTGGTGCTGAAAAATTAAGCTCAAAAGCTTGTGTGTTGTAGATGTTCTTGTGCTGTGGCATTTTGGAATCTAATGGTTTGTTTGGACGAGGAATTTTAAGCATGGATTTTGTGAAAACTAGGAATTTTGTGGATAACTAGTTAGAAATTATGTTATAAATTTAGTTAGTTTTTCACAAAATCTGTAGTCCCCACAAAATTTCTACTTGAAATCCCTCATCCGAACAAACCATAAAGTAAAAATAATCTCCATAGTATTATTATTTTTTAATGGGGATAAAATTTTTAAAATAGGTTGATTTTTTGTGAGGATAATCTTTATAATAAAGAAAACATCTTCACCAAACTTTAGCCCTTAGATCATCCTATGCGGGTCTTAAAAATGTAGGGGTTTAATATGGACTT
Source organism: Macleaya cordata (assembly GCA_002174775.1). Taxonomy (NCBI): domain Eukaryota; kingdom Viridiplantae; phylum Streptophyta; class Magnoliopsida; order Ranunculales; family Papaveraceae; genus Macleaya; species Macleaya cordata. The sequence continues at coordinate 330,648 of MVGT01004392.1, read as the reverse complement.
TTTAAGGAGAAATGCTAGAACATACGCATATTTTGCGGGAAGTCAATCCCACGCCCATGTGGCATTCCAGCTGGCAGTTAATGTTAGAGAGATAGATTCTCTCTCTTACTTGAATTCTGGAAAATTTGGAAAAGGGAATTTTAAAATTCGATGCAATTTTTGCCTGTACCATCTCTTATTGAAATTGATCTGACGGTTCAGATCAAAACCACAAAACCATAAAACTAAATTCAGAACATTTTCTGGTTGTTGTTCTGTTCGATCAGTTGCTCCACCCTTCAAACCCTTACCATAGCTTCGTCGTCGGAGTAGATCCAAGCGGAGAACCAGAAGTTGCATATCCGTCATCGGAAGAGACCCAAGCACTAGAGCTCCTTCGCAGATCTGTTGCCGGAAGACCGGAAATTACAGATCCGTCGCCGAAGTACCAGATCTGCAGGTTCGTAATCTATATAGTGAAATAGTTTTTGATTAATTAGTATTGTACCATTGATAGATTGTATTTTAAATTATTGTCTTTTAAATTGTGAAGGGTGATCAGACACAGGAGAGCAAAACCTCAAGTAAGAAATAAGGTTATTCAGCTCCATGGATAGTTTGAATGAAAATTATGGACAATTTAAATTAATGTAATGTGGTTGCAGTGTAAGGAGGATTGGGATTTTTTGTTGTTTTAATTGGTGGAGATGAAATATTGCCTATGGTTTTCGAGGGAATGGGCCCATGTGGAATTATTTTTTTATTTCTTGATTTTATGGAACTTCAACATGTAGTAGAATTGACTATTTCTTGGTCACGAATCAAGATGATCTTCCATCTAGTAGAGGACTTTTCTTTCAGCTAGTATGAAAAGATGTAAAAAAAGACAACAGAAACAAAATAAGCTATTACAATATGTTAAGTTGCAAAATTAACCTATTACAATATGTTAAGTTACAAAATTGCGATAATACATCAACCCCTAAGAATGGCCAATGCAGTAACCCATTCCAATTTGTATAATAAGGATTACAAACAAAATCAATATCTTCAACTTCAGCCTCCTAACATTTTACCAGTTTCGAACAAGTTGGATAATAAGGATTACAATCAATATTCGAGCACAAAAAACTAGAGAACCTAAGTGGTTAACGATGCGTAGATCATGAGGTGGGGATGTGAAGGTGGCTGCTTAGGGATGCTTCGACTCCATCTCCAACTTTGATTCCATCTCCGGCTTCGACTCTAGTGCCGGCTTCGACTCTAGTGCTTGGGTCTCATCCGGTGACGGATATACAACTTTCGGTCTTCCGGCAACGGATCTGCGAAGGAGCTCTATTGCTTGGGTCTCCTCCGGTGACGGATATGCAACTTCTGGTTCTCCGGCGACGGAGCTGCGACCGCTTGGATCTACTCCGACGACGAGCTATGGTAAGGGTTTGAAGAGTGGAGCAACTGATCGAACAGAACAACAACCAGAAAATGTTTTGAATTTAGTTTTATGGTTTTAGGGTTTTGATCCGAACCGTCGGATCAATTTCAATAAGAGATGCTACGGGCAAAAATTGCATCGAAGTTTGAAATTCCCTCTTCCTAATTTTCCAGAATTCAAGTAAGAGAGAATCTATCTCTCTAACATTGACTACCAGCTGAAATGCCACATGGGCGTGGGATTGACTTCCCGCAAAATATGCGTATGTTTTAGCATTTCTCCTTTTTAAGACTCAAGTATTCCTTCCCATTTTTGAAATTTTCTTTTGGCAGGAAGCCAATGTTGCGGTCTCACTTTAGAATAGGCTAATCAAGTTAGGCTTTAGCCATTCCAAACTTTGGTCATAATTAGACAACATGCCTCTTGTCTTAGATACAATCCAACAATCTTTTTTGAATGAGAGCATTCTCCTCAATCTATAGATAATCTTCGTAAAATCAGTTTATTCTAAAATTTATAATCTTATCAAAAGTTGATTGAAAATTTTCACGGTTGATTCTTAGTTGTTAATTTTTAATTAACTTTCAATCAATTTTTGAAAAAGTTAGAAGTTTTAGAACTCACTGATTTTTTTTAGTATGATCTACATAGTGAAGAAAACATCCTCATAAAAAAAAAAAAAACAATTAGATCGTAAGTCGCGGATATTTTCTTTTGGTCCCAATAACAGGGACATTTTAATTAAGGCCGAGCCTGAGCCTGAGCCAGAGCCAGACCAAAATCGAGTCATCGATTAGCCGCTCGAAACCGCAGCTGACGAATCATACACGGCTCCAACACGTACACACGGTCGCGTATGCGTTCCGCAGTCCGCGTCCGCGTCCGCGGCCGCGTTGCAAACAAGATCTCCCTCCATCCCGAGTCCCGAGACTCCCGATTCACAAACTCACAAAATCTCTCCTCTGTTTAATTTTTTTTTTTTTTGTTTGTTCCTCTCCCCACATCGACGTCTTTTGGAAGATCAGGGTTGTTTCAAATTATCAATTCGAACATCAAGCAGGGTCTCAGAAATCAAATCAATGGAGAGCTCTGAATCAGCTCTGTTGGTTCCTAAAGATCGCAGATACAAAGCTCTTGGTGACTTACGAGTCATCCCTGACGAACTCATCTGTTCCATCCTCGATTCTCTCACTCCTCGCGATGTCGCTCGCCTCTCTTGCGTTAGCAGGTAACCTAATCAATGGCGAGCAGTTGTCGCAATTTCAAATTTTGACCAATTTGCTTGGTAATGGATTTTGCCGAATTATTGTGTTTTAATTTGCTTTAACGGACTATATGGTCTTATTTGTTAAATTATTATTATTTTTTTAAAAAAACCCAATTGATTAGAACAAGGAGTTGAAATTAGAAGCATTAGTTTTTGGTAAGCTGGTGATGATAGTTTTAGTACCATGGCTCGAGTTTGGGATACAGATTTGTGGAGGGTTAACAATTGTTAATGGCCTGTTGTGAAGTAAGGTTTTGAATTCCATGATTTGGGGCAATTTCGAAATTTTCAAAATATTCACTAACTTTAGCCTTGATCAATTCAGAATTCAGAGCATTTGCATCTCTCTCTCTCTCTGAAGAAATTTTTGAAACATTAGCCTCTGGTAAGCGGGTGATTCTTTGAGTACCAGGGCTCGATTTTTAGGATAGACCGGTGAGAGTTAAGGCCTATTGTGAACCATTCAACCAAGGGTTTGAATTCCATCAGATTTTGCTTCATTTTTTCGGCAATTTCAAAATTACCCAACTGTTCACTAACTTTAGCCTTGTTCAATACTTCAATATTCAATTTAAAATTCAGAGCATTTGCATCTTTCTCTCTCTCTCTCTCTCTCTCTCTCTGAAGAAACTTTGGAAACATGGGACTAGACTCTGTAGTGATCTCAAAAGCCAAATTTAAGTTCTTGGGTTGGACATGAAGAAGGATGAGTAGCATACAACACAAAAGTCACGAAACATTGATTGGCTGACATAATGCTAGTTCTTTTTACGAGTTGTTTCATGTATTGGCGTAAATCCGTGAACTAACAGAACCATTGGAGTGTGGTTTTAGATTTTCTCTTCTATTTTAGTCATGTACATACATTTCCATAAGTGCATTAGTCGTGTCTACATGATCAAAATATCAACTATCTTGTTTTACCTTTTCCTTTTGTTTGCTTCTTCGTTGATTTCATTTTCATCGAAATGTGCAGTGTGATGTACATATTGTGCAATGAAGAACCATTATGGATGACTCTATGCCTCAAGGATGCCAGGGGTCAGTTTCAGTATAAAGGCTCCTGGAAGAAGACGGCTTTGCACCGGTATGTAAAGATAGACATGTTTCGATATTATAGAGTTTTGACACTTTGCTGGCTCTAGAACCTAAGTTTGGTTTTGTATTTTTGAGTTCTGGTGGAGATTTAAATTTTACATGGTTGCTTTCTTAGTTTTTCTTTTCTGTGCTTCTTTGCTGTTTTGTCAGACAAGGTGTACCTGATGAATTAATAGAGTCTTGCAGAAAACCATTGCATTTTGATGGTAACAATTTCGTTGCTTTATGTATTTTTGACACTAATCCAATATTTTTTTTTCCCTGCTTTTTTTCCTTTCCAAATTAATATGCAGGACAGTTTTGTTACGAAAATTTTAGTTGGTAGTTTATGATGCTTCTTTTTCATTTACACAGGATTCAACTCTTTATTCCTATACAGAAGGTTGTACAGGTGTTTTACTTCATTAGGTGCATATTCCTTTGACAAAGGACATTTAGAAAGAAAGAAAAACCTTTCACTTGAGGAATTCCATCATGAGTACGATGTGCAGAAACCGGTAAAGCTTTTAGAAGTCCGTTGGAATTAGAAGATGTAGATTTGATGTGAAATAGTGGAGAATGACTACTTATTTGCTCTCTATGATATTTGTTTCTTACTTCCTCTTATCTTTGAATCAACTAATATGGTATCATTCCTGAACTCTGTTCCAGGTAATGCTTACTGAATTGGCTGAAAATTGGCCTGCAAGAAGTACTTGGACAATTGACCAACTATTGCATAATTATGGTGATACGGCTTTCAAGATCTCTCAAAGGAGTTCCAAGAAAATCACTATGAAATTTAAGGATTACGTCTCATATATTGAACTTCAGCATGATGAGGACCCTCTATACATTTTCGATGATAAGGTGCTTATATTATAAAAGTTATCTTCAATTTGGAGCTTTTTAAAGTTGTTTGAAATCACCCATTTACAATTCTACAGTTTGGGGAGGTTGCACCGGGTTTGTTGAATGATTATAGTGTGCCTCATCTATTCCAAGAGGACTTTTTTGATGTCTTGGATGTGGATCAACGACCACCATTCAGATGGCTAATTATTGGTCCAGAAAGGTCTGGTGCATCTTGGCATGTTGATCCTGGTCTTACCAGCGCTTGGAACACTCTTCTATGTGGGCGAAAAAGGTTAGTCTTTTACCGGAGGGCATAAATCTGTCTTCATGTGCTAATTCTGCCTCGCTAGATGCAATGTCTTTATTGCTTTAGTATGGCAATCACAAAAATCTTAAAACAAAGTAAGCATATTAAGGATATATCGACTTCCTAAAGCTTTTTTCTTTCCCCCTAAAAAAGTACAACTAATCACTCAACAACTGCTTATAACTACTTCCACTAAATTATATTAGAAAACTTGTAACACCATTATATAAGCATTATAATTATATAAGCATAGCTGTTTCGCTATTTTACATTTTCAGCATGTTTAGCATACCATTACAGTCATATAGAACTTTCGGGGTTATTAGATTCTTTATGGACTCCCCCTCCCATCAAGATTACACTGAGTAATGACGTGCAAAATGCTTGTGTCGCCCACTAGTTTTATTCAAAAGAAAAGGGGAATACGGAAGAAAGTGGAAAAGAAAGCGCTTTTATCTTCTTTACTTGGGCTCCTCATGGTTTTGCTTGCTGTAGTTATAACAACTAATGCCTAAACGATAATTTGGAATGATACTTTTAATAGGTGGGCGTTGTACCCTCCCGGTAGGGTACCTTTGGGTGTTACAGTACATGAAAGTGAGGAAGATGGTGATATCAATGTTGAGGGTCCGACATCTCTGCAGGTATTCTAAGTTATTTCCAACAGTTGGTATAGAACGTAATTATCAGGTTCTCTGTGGTTTATCTTAAATCCTTTAATTATCTAAAAAACCAGTGTTCACGAAACTCTTTTACGTGATCGCAGTGGTGGCTAGATTTTTATCCGCTGCTTGCAGACCAAGACAAGCCAATAGAGTGTACACAGCTACCTGGAGAGACAATATTTGTCCCGAGTGGTTGGTGGCATTGTGTGCTAAATCTGGAAACCACGGTTGCTGTTACCCAGAACTTTGTTAATTCAAAAAATTTTGAATATGTATGTCTGGATATGGCTCCTGGTCATCGTCATAAAGGTCTTTGCCGTGCTGGACTGCTTGCTGTTGATGAAGACAGTTTTGTAAATGCCAAAAAGAATGCATCTTGTGATACTGAGCTGCTGAACTACTCGACTATGGATGAGAAAGAGAAGAGGCTTAAATTTTCTGAAGCCTGTGATGATCCACATGTTAATGATGAGAATAATACTACAAATGGTTACCCAGAATGTCATAATGTTGCAGAGGATAAAGGTTTCACTTATGATATAAGTTTCTTATCTATGTTTTTAGACGAAGAGAGAGACCACTACAACTCTATATGGAGTCCAAGCAATTCCATAGGACAAAGAGAACTGAGACACTGGTTACACAAGCTATGGTTAACTAAACCAGAAATGAGAGAGTTAATATGGAAGGTAGTTTACGTTCTCTTTTAATCTTTATCCTCTTTTTATCTGTTTTGTTAGTTTAACTTAAACCGAGACAGCAAATCATCTACTAACGAAATCCTAGGTGAAAGTGGTCATCTCATAGAGGATAGAATGGTCTACTGACAACAGATTAGTGATACTAACCATCTGATCAATTCAATCTCTTAACAGTCCAAAACATTTGGGGACTACTAAAAAAGATCATGTAGATTGGATGCTTAGGATCATATAGATGGGCAACCTTTTCCCTTGAAACTAGAGGTTGCCTATACCCAGTCGAGCCAGTCCTAGAGACACTACTCCCGTTCACCCACACAGCATCAGTACACCTGCCACAGGTACCAAAGGTAAGTTGGTAGACCATTCTTAGGGTCTGGACAACCAGTACATTAGATTTTCTTGTATGATAAGACCTTTTAAGTTTTTAAGACCTGCAGACTGTTTGGTTTGCCGTCAGGTTATGCTTTGGTTCTATCAACTACTGGCTACTGCATCTTCTACATCTCGTCTATTGTATAATTTTTTCATGTTCTCAAATGCCTTAGGGAGCTTGTTTAGCATTAAATGTGGACAAATGGTCAACTCGCATGGCGGCGATCTGTGCTCTCAATAACTTTCCCTCTCCCTCAGATGATGAGAGATTTCCTGTTGGCACAGGTAGCAATCCTGTAAGTGATTTTTGTGCTCTCTTAAGTTGGTTTTAGAGTCCTGAAAGTTTTAGTGAAGAGGATTTCACATTTGTTTGTAGCTATTGATGCATAACGTTCCATACTGCATATATTGCTTAGTCATTTTGATTAATTATAATTAAACAGATCGTGGATGTCTGAACAAGGTCTGAATAAACAAATACCAAAACAGGTATAAGACCATAGTCCCAAAGATCATTCTTGTAAATTTCTTGGGAAGGAAAACTGTGTAGACATTAAGCTTTCTTTCTTTTTCTTTTTCGCTAAGAATCTTGCGAAATTAGGAAAAAATTATATGTTGGTGCACAGTAAAACTTAGGTTCAATAATCCTGAAGGATGGAGGAATTGTGAGGATATGACCCATAAAATGCATGCTGTTTGGCTGAAGTGGAGGCTCACTCTTTGGTGCTGAATTGGGTAGTCTGTAGTCATGAAACACTTCATGCATGGGCAAAGCAAGGAGATGGATGGGGAAAGACGATAAAATTTCACCAGTTATAAGCGGTATGAAGTTTACCAGTACAGTGTATGTCCATGGTCTTCCTCTACTACATGGTTGTGAACCACGCCGAACCTCAATCTTTTTTTTTTTACCAGTGCGGGTCTTTTTGGAAATGCTGTCAGGGTGGGTATTTTTGCCCTACGAGTCTTCATCTTTGGCAAATGCCATTGTGGATGCTGTTACAGATCTCAAGAGCCCGAGTTGGCCTAGTTTACAATGATTCTTCCCGTGGTTTTGTCAACAAAAGCAACTCATTCAAATAAAAAATCTTTTAGTCATTAAAAGCAACTGTCATGTTTCATAGCTCAAAGAATCTGAAGATTTGGAATAGCTTTCAATAAATAGTATAATGATCTGTTTAAAATTATCTCAACAGGTATATCTCACTGCCGATAGAGTAATTAAGATCTGTGTTGAAGGAGGTTTGGAATCATCAATCTATGGTTTGGGAACAGAGGTATGCTTTGAATTTATGTTACAAGAATTCAGTGTCAGTCTTTTTGCATCACACATTTATGATTTCTCTACCACAAAATTCCAGCTTGAGTTCTACAATCTACTTCATAAAGTCGGCTCTCCCCTGAAGGATCATGTTCCTGATGTTTTAGCATGTGGAATTCTCTTCCATGAAAATGGGTCTTATAAAACTGTTCCATGGGATGGAAAAGGAGTGCCAGATGTAATTGCTAAGTGCAATCTGATTGCTGGAGAGAATGCTGCAGGTGATTTCCCCTTTGGAGTATGGAGCAAAACAAAATTCGACTGTAGAAAAGCTGGAGAGCCAACAAATGAATCAATTAGTTCTGTCGGATGCTCAGTTTGGCCGTATATAATAACTACACGTTGCAAAGGGGACATATTTGCTCATCTGTAAGTTATTTATCGTTACTTTATTTCAGTTTAATTGGGAGATCTCTTGGTTACTTTCTGATTTGCCGGAGGAAACGTAAGTCGTTGCAGACTTATAGTAACCCTGCTTTTATGTTGTTTATGCGATATTTGCAGAAGAGATACTTTGTCATGGGATGATAACCTAACTCTAGCATCATTTTTGGGAGAGCAACTGCGTAATCTCCATCTCTTGCCACTGCCACCTTTACATAGTTTCATGGATTGCAATAACAACCAGAAGATGGGGTCTAAGCCGTATTTAGTGAATGGTTCCGTGGAAGCAGATATAAAGAGATTTAGTATTCCAAAAGAATGGGAAGTTTTTATTAATACTATGACCAAGAGGAAGAAAGATGTTTCAAGCACCTTGACTAAATGGTATGCCCAATACATGCACGTAAATTGAATAGATTAACAAATTATTTATGTAGTGCAAGATTGGGGTGAAGGGCTACTCAGCTCTCTTTTTGTCCTTGTGGAGTTCTTTCCCTTCTTTAATACACAACACTACTTGTGAAAAAAGCAAATGATTTACTTGTTTGTATTATGTGGAACACTGCCAGTGAGTCATAGTCATTTGCATCTCTTATTATTTCTTTATTCTAACAATTTGGGCTCAGAACATGAGCCCTGTTCCTCATTTCAACCCTAGCTGACAGCAACATTTGCATATTTGAGAAAATATGGAATACCAATTCTGATGAACTCTCTAATGTGTCCAAAATATTAACTTGATCTCCACAGGCTGCCGTTTTCATTCTTCACCCATGGGACTGTATTTTCCATATCTCTTATACACAATGTACTTGAAAAAGAATCTTCAAAGACAAATAAGTCTTCAGGAACACTTTAATTAGCACCTCAATCCACTGCATTGGTGGGGCCTGACAACACCTTAAGAACTACATTGATGTCATTTCCAAACCTATCTCACCGAGCATAACCCATCTAACCTGAAAAAACAAAAACAAAAAAAGCTAAAGAACTATAACAACGTCATGTCTAAAAAAGACCACACTATCTCACTGACTCACTTATCATCCAAAATTTAGATCTACCGTTACCTGTTTTCTTTCTTCAAGGCTTGGGGCTTGTCTTTCATTTTCCCTCTACTTGTGATTTTAGTAACTCAGAGAAATATCTAAACAAGAGTATGTTCCAGATCTGGATCTTTTTCTCTTTAGTAAAAGATCTTATGCTCTTATCTAGAGTTGCTACAGTGATAAAAGCCCCCCAACAAGATTGATGTTGCCGACCTCAAATAATTCTGACAGAACATGATGATGATGAATTGGTGTCAGAATTTAGTGATCTAGAACTTGAACCTCATTTTTGAGAGACAAACCCACCAGAGGAATCACTATAAATGCTCTGATATTCTCCAGTTACATTTTGCAGGGGGGATCCAATTCCAAGAAGCCTGATTGAAAAAGTTGAAGAGTACATTCCAGATGATCTTTCAATGTTGCTTGGCCCATCTAAGGTTCTATATTCTTTTCCTTTTATAACTTAATGAATAGTTTGGTTTATTTGATTTTTAACATACTAACATCTGATATGTCATGTCTAGGATGAAAATGGCTTGTACAAGATTTGTAAGTCCCCCGCTTGGATTCACTCAGATATTATGGATGACAATGTTCACATGCTACCATGTTCTCCTAGTGATGGTTCGTACGAAAATCCCCCAGATGCTAACCTGAAAGTTAATGATTTAACAAATGGCTCTACTGGCAGCAGGAAGAGGAAATGGATTCCTAGCCACATTCTTGACTTCAGTGACCTGTCAATAGGTAATGCCCTTCTGATGTTTTTTCCCCCCCTTCCAAATTCTTTATCAATGATGTACCTAAAGTTGTTTCGGTTATTTTTCTTAAAGAACATGTTGCTCATGGAAGCTCAAAACAACATGATACAACAAGCACATAGATTTATGGGATGGTGCAGTTTCTAATTCCTGCATGTGCGTGCACATAGTACACCTATGGCACCTCCCTAAGGATTTTTCCAGGACCCAAGTAAATCCAATTTGATGACTAATTAGAATGGCAATTTTGTTTACGACATTCCTTTGATGGTCATAAATGATAATGATGATGTTTCATAAAAGAGTAGGATCAAATGGATGCAATCATCTAATCATGCAGATATTTTTCCTACACAATCTATGAACAACTATTTTTACTAGCATATCTATATATATCTTTGTATGTTAAGAAAAAAACATCCTTGTGATTTTGTGTTGAGCCACTACACCCATATTATTCTATGTTCAATTGATTTCTTTTCCTATTGTAGGTGACCCTCTATTGGACGTGATTCCCATGCATCTTGACATCTTTAGAGGACATTCGTCTCTGCTTAAGCAGTTCCTAGAAAGCTACAGACTGCCTTTTCTGAGAAGAAAATTATCACATGAACCAGTAAAGAGTGGAGATAGGTTCGGACGTCTATCTTACCATGCCATGTAAGTATATCTTTCATTTCTATCCATGTTTTTACTTTTTTCTATATATATATATATATATATATATGTTCTTACAAGAAAATGACTTTTCTGGCTTTGAGGGAGCTTGAGCTGGATAAGGGATGGTTGTGATCCTAGAAGGTGCTTTTTGTTTAGCAATGCTTAATTGCTCATATAGGTACCATTTAGTTGAGGTGGCGTTTTGTAAAACAGAAATTAAATCTGAATTGACTTTTGAGCGCTGAAGACTTAAAGATGTGGAATATAAGAGTAAATTATAAAATCTATAAAGAAATTTAAAGTTGTGTTTTATTGCATTAAGATAACAGATAAAAGTGAAAATTATTTGACTAAATGAAAATCACTTATATTGGGTGGAAGCCTATATTAAGTGGTTTTACTAGAAGATCTGATTTAATGCTTACCACTGAAACTCCTAAAATTCAGTGATAAATGCTCAAAATTAAGTTTTACTCTATGTATGTGTCAGTAAGTGCATTCTTTGAAGGAACGACCAAATTCGCAAAACTACCCCTTACAGCAGCTGAAGGCCTGTTCCACTTTTATGGCTACTATCCTTTCCTATTGGTCTTTTTTTTCCCAGCATCTTGATACTATTCTAAATGAGCTTCTGTTCACCAATTTTCGGTGTTATATTGTCATCATCTCACCATCCCTTTATACGGTCAACCTCACCATCTTTTGATCGTAATCGCACCCTAATTTTCTCATGATGTCGTGGGATTTTGATGAACTATTTATAGTGACTTTAGCTGGGTATTAATCAGTATCTCCGATTTCATTTTTTTTTGTAGGTGCTATTGTATCTTGCATCAGGAGAACATCTTGGGAGCCATTTTTGGTTTATGGAAAGAGCTTAGAACAGCTAAATCATGGGAAGAAGTTGAAGAGGCTGTGTGGGGGGATTTGAACAAATATGAAGACTCTGTTGATTACTCCCTTCAATCCCCTGAAGTTGCCTGAAATGCTGAACCATGCAGCGTGAGCATATGCTCAATACTCCAGATTTTTAAAATCCCGACAGTTGAGTGGATCCGTAATTATTCGTTTTGAACAGAATATATTTGAGTTGCCATAAATGATAAACTACTTTATCTTGCATAATTTATACAATTTTGAAAATTGTATGTTTCTGCTTCTGATCTGATTGAATACTTTAGAAGCCTTGAGAATGGGTAGTTACTAGTTAGTTGTTGTGTAAAAAAATCATGCAAGTTTTGTTATCAAACTATATGAAACACATATAACAGTTATTCAGTTATAAATTTATAATTATTTGACAAAAAATATGGTTGTCAGAATATTGTTAAACTCTTTGTGCATGTAGCATTACTCTTTTTTTTTTTTTTTTTTTTTTTTTACGGTGATGCTAGACTTACCGAAAAGCCCACAAAATTTTCTACCGAAGGCACAATCTTCAATGGATGCGGATTACTTTGAGATGGATGCGAATCACGAGATTATGTGAAAAATAATTCCACCGTCAGTATGGAAGATTTTTATGTAAATTTAGCACTATCCATTTTTTTTTATTATTATTATGCACATTCTTTGTAAAAACGCCATTGCAAATACCCACTGCAAGTCTGCATGCAACTCGGTCTCATCGTATCCCGAATATTGGGAGGTCCACATGGACAAACGAGTACCGTCCGATTACAGTTTGGACTGCTATTAACCTTTTGACACGTGGCCATGCATTTGATGCTACATTATCCTTCTCCCTCAATTCTTTCTCTAAAGGACTCCCAATTTTGTTCTTCATTTATTATTGATCAGTTCAGAGAAAAGACTGGATTTACCAGAAAAATCAAATCGATCCAACAAAAAACCCTAAACCCACCCAGTGGCGGATCTAGTAAGTAGGGAGGGTGGTCAATTGACCACCCCTGTTTTCAAATTTTGGTTGTAAGACTTGAAACTTGACCACCCTAATTTTAAATAAAAATTGGATAGTAGTGTGTGACACTTTTACTCTTTACTCACTCCTTTTGCTAACCTAAGTATTTATCTTTTTATTATTTCACCATTTGTGACTTTCTAAATAATTAATAATTATTTTTTAATTGGCAACAATTAACCCATTTGTGTACATTACTCTTACTTAATATCTATTGGTTTTTCTGACCAACAAAAAAAACAATTGACCCATTTGTGAGTAAGGATTTTCTTTCAGTCCCGATTTATTTCCTCTTATCTTCCTCTTTCCCTCCATGCGTCCATCAACCAATCAACAACAAAATCAACCCATAATCTAAAAGTGAAACTTTTAAGGTTAGATTAGGGAAGGAATATACACTAATTTGAAAAGAGGGCGGACAAAATAGCTCTCTATATAGGTTAGTCTCTCTTTATGAATTTTAGGATATAGCTTTGTAAAACACATAGGATTTACAAGTAAAACTCAATGAGGACAATTTGTAAAAATCTCTTGTTGGAATTAAGAAGTGAATTCTTTCTTAATTCCTCTTTGTGTTGTGTGTGTGTGTATATTATGCTATCGCCACTCAACTCTTAAGTCAACCCTGACCTTGTCAACGTTGACTACTCGCTCACCTCGAAGGAAATTCCTGAATCCGCCACTGAACCCACCTTCTTTATTTTAGTGAAGGCCTCTCTCCTACATTTCCATATTAAACCAAAATATATTCGGTCTTATAGTCTTCGTGATCCATGAGAGTTTTGTCCCATTTTTTGAAACAGGTATTCAACTCCTACTCTCTCTCTCATTATCTGCACTAACTTTCTCTCTCATCAAGGCTTCCCCATCCTGGCTAAAACCAGTTTAGTGCTTACTCAGGATGGATCAGGGAAAACTCAATCTAGCCTAACTTACTCCTAGTTTATTGCGACCAAACAGAGCTATCCAAAAAACTAGGATACATTCCAAAAAACTGGGTTGTATTCTCTGTATTTTTAATATCCAGAAACACGTTTGTATTACATCTAGAAACTATTAGTTAACCTGCGGAAACGGATAGAGTTTCACTGAAGACATTTTATCTACATTATAAACACATAACCCAATGTATTAACAGAAAAAATATTTTCACACTAATATTTTCATGCAGGGAAAATTTATAAATCAGTTGTTTGGTATGCAGGGAAAATTCGCATCTGCAGTTATTCTCGATTAAATTCATAAATCAGCTGCTTGGTATGGTATTCCTCTGCTAGTTAAGATACATATAGCCCTATTTGTCTATGCAAACTACCACTACCACAGCTGTAGTAATTTGCATTATGCAAAAGTTTCCAAAAAAATAAAATACTTAGAATTTTTTTTTAAAAACTACTAAAATTAAAAATAATTTTTTATAAGTGCCTGTTCCACATAAAACTAGTTGATTTTAATTTTGAGAAAGGATCAGAGTACATTGGTTAGGAGTACATTGAATATACATTGGCTTGTGGGGCCTACTTAGAGATGAATTACGGGTTCATTTTAAGTTAGGATATTCTCTCCATCATGTTGATCATCTTCACAAAAAATTAGCATATTTTAAAAGTTGTAACCCTATCATCCGGCGATTGAAAATCACTGAAAATCAACGGTGACTGAGCTATTCAAACACCATTGATTTTCGGTGATTTCCAATCACCGGATGATAAGGTTAAAAGTATTAGAATGGGCTAATTTTTTGTGAAGATAATCAACATGATGGAAAGAATATCTTAACTTAAAATAAGCCCCTAATTTATCTTTAAGTGGGTCCCACAGGCCAATGTATACTCAATGTACTCCTAACCAATGTACTCCAATCCACTCTCTTTAATTTTTCTTTTTTTTAATTTTTTTTAATTTTTTTTTTCTGTTTTCTCCCCCTCCACACCCTTCTCTACCACCCCACCATCACTTCCACCGTCACCTACTACCGCTTTATCCTATCTTGCTTTCTCCTTGCAATCCTTTCTTTATGTTACTACACCCTCGTGAGTCGTGACAACTACCAAGCAACCTAATTTCATTCAACAATGAGTTTCCAGAATTTAAGGATATTACTGATACCTTCCTTTATAGGAAACTCTATTCACGATATCAGAAGTTGAGTTGTGTTTTCTTTAGGGCTTTCATTCTGAGCAAAGTAGAGGCAGATGCTACTTAATATTTTAAAAGGAAAGGTTGAAATGAAGAAAGCTTGGGGGGTGGGAACAGAAAAAAATTAAAATTAAAATCAAAGGTGGTTGGTGACGGTGGAAGTGATGGTGGAGGTGACGGTGGGGCCGTGGAGAAGGGTGTGGAGGGAGGAGAAAACAAAAAATTAAAATCATTGTGGTGGTGATGGTGGACCATTGGTGGTAGGGTGGTGTTTACTTTTGATGGGTTGAATTGTTTAAAAAATAAAAATTATTATTTTACAAAATTAAGATGGCTCATAATTTTTATTAGGATGCTCAATATCATCCGTCATGAACCAAACACCACATCAAATTCTTTTACCATTATTGTAATTGCATCTTTTATTATGGTTTTTGTTTTTAAGGGAGTACGATTAATGGAACCACACGATGTAATACCTAGAGGATCAAGAAACAGGTTTCCAATATGATCTGTGATTGATGAGAGACGATCAGTTCTTGAACAACGAACGACAATATCTCTTAAAAGAAAAGGAAATGGAGATCGAAAACACGAGCAGGAGGAATTCTGAGCTCCAAGCCATCGTCTCGAGTTGAGGTCTAGGCTAGAGGAACTGCAGGTGGTTCTTCTCCATCAAGGCCAAACATCGGCGACCCAAAGGAGGGGCGGCTTTGGAGACAGTGAGGTGGACGTCCATAGATGAAGAATCAATGGTAGCGTTCTAGCAGTCAATCAAGGCGTCCGGTATGCAAGTGTCCGAAGAATGCAACCTTGCATATCTTCATGTAGCTAGCTTAGCTAGTAGTGAGAACAGAGTAGTGAGTTTGAAAACAGTCAAGGAATAATAGATTAAAATTAGGACATTTCAATTCTTGTGAGGCCAGTAGTGAGTTGAGTTTTAAATGTGAGTAGTTGAGAACAATGAGAAGTATATATAACATCTTTACCAGAAATCAGAATTTGGATAATTTCCATGTCTCGCAACAAAATTAGGGATTCCACAAATAGGTTTTTCTAAATGTGGGGTTCCATAACCCTTCATAGCTTAAATAGTTGTGATATAGTAGTTAGTTTCAAAGAATGCAAGCCTGCAACCCCTTTTAAGTTGACCGATACACATCAAGCTTAATTGTGTTCAAGAATCACGTTGTGGGTAAGTTGAGGAATTATGCAATGAAGAATTTAAAATCTCTAAGGAGACTGAATCTAATTGTGAAAAAGCAGCAGACGGATGAGCCGTTGTGGTGCCCCCAATAGGACTGAATGGGTGCTACAATTCACACCATCAAGATGGTTGGGTAGGTACATTCATACTCATGACGTGCCAAATAAAGACAATCAATGAATATCAAAATCAATGAATCATAAATTTCTTTGATTGTTCATACTCCATATTCTAAGCCTAATCTAGTCTCTCAACCTGCTTTGAGTGAACAATAATTACAAATTTCTTTGATTGTTCATACTTCATATTCTAAGCTACCAATCCTGCCCGTCATCACTAAAAACATTCTAACTGTATGGAAGAACACCCTTAGCTTATCAGAAACTAGAGCTTCAGTCTCAGTCAAAACATTTTTGGATCCAACTGCCCACCATTTTCATGCCGACCATTTTCAAATTTTTCTAACATTCAGCATTTTGATTACTTTTGCCGGTCTTGTTTCATCTTTCTTCTTGATTGGGGTGAAAGCAGCATAGAAAGCTAAAGAAGACGATAAATGGTGGTAATACTGTGAAAAGAAGAAAACTAAAATGCCCTTTGGAGGAGCCAGCATAAGAATATAGAAACTGCTTGACGTCTGTTTGCAAGGTTTTACCCTCTTGCTCAAAACAGTTACCTTATTGGTAGTAGTCAAAATAAAAGATAAAAAATGAAAGAACCATGCATCAACAAGATAAAACTCAAAACAACAGAACTATTAAGTACTTTAATAGATAATGTTAATGGATAGCATGCAACCATTCTCCGACGAGTTTCCAATAAAACAGAGATGAAAGAAACAAAGCAGCAAACAAAAATGACCTCAAAACTGATAAAGTATGAATCCTAATACCATAATCTCAGCATAAAATTAATCTTTTTGACTACAAATCTAAAATTTGGAGAGCACAGACCTAAGCTGCGATGGATGGCTTAGAAGCAGCTGAGAGTCTGGATCTCTTCTTGGCCAAACTCTCACTGCGGCGATCCCTCTGCTCCTTCAACCTGGAGGCGAGGAGCTTCTGGTACTCTGCGGCCTCAGACTTGGCCTTTGCAATCCTCTTCTTCTTCTCTGCAATTCTAGCTCTCTTCCTTTGCAGAGTCAATGGAGTCACAAGCCTCTGAATCTTAGGCGCTTTACTGCATTTCTTCCCTGAAAACATACAAATGCCATCATAATCAGTGGCCAAAACTCTAACAACTTTAATAAATTTCAGAATTACATATGATTTTTCAATAACAGAAACTTGCAATTTTTTTAATACAAATCTGAATAGTAGAATTTAAAGGCAAAATAGGGATTCACATTATTTATACTAAATAAATGGGATAAAGTATTGTTAGCTAATACTTTTTAAAGACAGAGAAAGAACTACTCACCATTTTTGTTAGTAAAATTTCGGCGGTAGGTGTTAACGTACTTGCGAACATCGTCCTCCTTGGAGAGGTTAAAGAGCTTCCTGATCTTCGATGCCCTCTTTGGACCTCTCATCCTTGGCTTCTCTGTATCAGTCAATCCAGGAAGATCATTTTCACCCTTCTTCACAATAACCAAGTTCAGCACTGAGAGGTCTTGGCTTACAATACAACCGCGAACAGACTTCCTTCTCCTCTCCCCATTGCGCCTCCCATATCCACGGAAGCAAGGGGTGCCTGACCAAACAACCCACAAAAGATCAATCTGACAAGAACCATATAGAATCTAACACCAGCAACTACAACCAAGAATCCAAGATAAGCATACGATCTACCAGAGGGACATCCAGGATTTCAATTTAGGGAGGCTAAAACATATAACTGTTAAGCTAGGGTCCACAATGATTTTTTATTTTTGGCAGGGAAAGAGGGCCAATAACTTAAAAAAGTAAAGATTATAGTAGTCCTTACTATAAGGTGTGTAATCAAAATAGTTGGGGGGATGGCCCCAACAGGCCTCTCTATATGTGGCTAGTAACCTATCTTCTACATTTCCATTATATACCCAAGTCATCCAAGGGTTTTAAGGTTTGGGTAAGTCCTAAAAACAAAAAGGTTTGCCAGCCTGCCAAACTCACCTCTATGCAACAAAAGACGAACACGTCCAGGTGTGAGGACTCCCTGCTTCATTGGAAATCCTTGCTTGTCACATCCACCCATGATCTTGAATACGTAGCCCTTGAACTCCTGTGAAAAACAAAAGAAGTTTTAGTAGAGTGAAACCTCTATGAGATTTAGCAAAATGCATGACTTGAGTAAAAAAAAATTACCTCGCCCAAAGCATCTCCAAGGACCTCCTGTGAGATCCTCTTGTCATAAAATGCTCGCCTGTATGATAAAAAAAGGTAAGAAACAGATGCCTAGAAAACAATACATAACTATACATAATGGGACTATTAAGTGCATCATAGATGAGTATGCAATACACAACATGATCTGGAGAGTACTAGAAACACCCATACAAATAGAAACTAATTTGTACTGGTTCAGTGATAGGCAAGAAAATTTAGTAAATCCAATAAGAAATGTAGATGAATACTTTATGTATTTACAAGAACTATAAGCATTCCTTTAAGTATTCTAATGGATTACAGCTAGCTATTATCCAGTGACTTATTCACACCATTTGAAATAATTGTTTTAAGAAATGAAAAAACAATTAATATACAAGTCGAACCATGCAAGTACTTGGATAGGTTAACAGATTCTGTTCATTAGATTGCAACGAGAACCAATAGACAAGACACGCATATGAAATGATGGTAAAAGTAACAAGGTATATAAGAATCTCTATTCAACAATCTTAACACCTTCAATCAAGATCTTATTCAATCACTACTAATAAACGCAAAGGCTTTCAAAATCATCAACTTTGAATTCGTCATTCAGTTCTATACTAGTTGAATCTTTTCAAAAAATGGTTTTCAAGTTCTCAAAGATATTTCATTACAGATAAAAATGAAACATAACAACCCAAAATCCCAAATTTCAGATTTTCTGTTCCAGAGTTTTAGGTCTACCAGAAAACCCACAGAGAAGAAACCATTCATCACTATAGACACACATTCTGATGTCATGTAGATGAAACTTCTATTCATGTAAAATTAACAACAGCTTAATTCGAAGAGAGAGAGAAATGAAGTCTAACAAACGGATCTTATTTTGAAGCTAATGAACTTACAGTTTCTGATCATCGTCGATTTCGAGCTTTTTCTGGCATCCTGTAGTAGGATTCGCGATGTTGAACTGCAAACATGAAGAGAAATTGAATTAAAACCTGACATAGAAGCATTTTTTTTAAAGAGAGAGAGAGAGATAGGGAGGGTTAGAGAGAGAGTGATCGAACCTTCATCTTCGATTGAGTACCGCTTCCGCCGTGACGAGCAGAGGAGGCAGAGAGAATTAGATAGATAAAGCGCTCCTGGTTAGGGTTCTCGTCACGATTTAGGGTTTCTTTGTTGAATCATCCGCTATTATTTATATCAACAATATGGAGGAGCCTGTGCTTAACAATAATATCGCTCAGCGGTATCCGCGGATTGATGCCGCACCTATGATTGTGAAGGACCTTAGGTCTTTTGAGTCAGCAATTCATCATGGAATTGGGACTCGATGTAGGTGATTTAGGGTGAGCCGTCCATGGGCCTGAATGTGATCTCTGTCTTTTGCCAAACAGAAAAAAAGGGGCTGATGTTAGGGAAGCTGAATTGGTGAGATGAAGTTCAAAAATGGGCTTTAAGCCCATATCCCATTTGTTAATTTTGGTTAAAGGGTGAGCTCTTCATATAATTCCACCAACCAAAAATACACTTGACCCTACCAATTTGGGATAATGGCCAAAACATCCAATATATAACTTTTTTAATTCATTTAGTACACAAGATTTTTAATAAGACTGAAATACATTTTTTAAAGCTTTTTGAATCCGTTTAGTCCTTTTTAAACTTTTTTAGATCTATTTAGTCAATTCCTTCCTTTTTAATGTTCATGTTTTACCCTTATTATATTTCTCAATCACATTTTTATCTTTTTCAAACTTGTACAGCTGTATAGGAGAGAAATATAGTTATCTTTTTCGTTTTAAACTTTAAAATACTATATCTCTTCAACTAAAATTCGGATTTTGACAAAATTCATATATATTGGAAAGCACTTTTTGAGATATTTAAAATTAGACCAGTCAAGAATAGTTTTTGAAAAAAAAAAATCACGAAATTTATTCATGCAAGAACGGTTTTGCATATGAGTTCATGCAAAAACGTTTTTGCATAGATCCATGTTGAATTTTTCTTCTTCTCTCTTCTATCTCTTTTTGTTCTTTTTCTTCTTCTTTCTGTTTCCTTTCTTTTCTTTCTCTCTCTCTTACGTCCCTCTCTTCTATCCATATCCTTTATTTTCCTTCTTTTCCTTATTTTCTTTCTTTTCCCTTTCTCTTTTTTTCTTAATCAGATCTTTCTCCATTCTCTCTTATTCTCTTATCTCTATCTCCTATATTTTCCCTCTTCTCTATCCCGATCTCTCTCTCTCTCAATGGTGATGGTAGGAACTATATGTCTCTCTTTCTCTCTTATCATCATCAAGATCTTTTGTTGACTAGTGAGTGATCGATTAATCGAAGCAAAAGAAACAAGTGAAGATCGAAAGCAGCAAAGCTTATTAATGTATAGAGATAAATATAGATTCTTATTCGGTCAAATTTTGATTTTCATAACTAATTAGTTAAAGGGCAGATCTGTATAAATTTTATTTTTGGACTAAATAGATTCATATAAAATTTGGTGGACTAAACAGATTGAATTAAAGTCATAATGGATGTATTGGACGATCTCCCCACCACCAATAGCACAATCAACCACCGCCTCTACCTCCACCAAAAGTACACCATACCATACCACCACTATCATCTTCCTTGTTGTCACCATTCCCACCCCCACTCCAGCGCCACTCGTGCATCCACCATCCGTTGTCGGAGTCTCTATGAAATCTCTCTCTCTCTTTCTTTCTCCCCCTCTCGATCTCTAATCTCTTATCTTTCTCTCCTCTTTATTTCTCTCTATACCTCTCAATTATAAACCCAAACGCAAACAAAACAAAAAACCCACTGCTGAAATTTCTTCATGTATCTATCTCTCTCTCATCACTTTCTCCCTCTCCCAGCAACTCCACCACCCACCGCCAGTATCACCTTCATTACGGAAAAAAAAATTCAGATCCAAAAAAAAAAAAAAATCGACCACAAAACTTTAACAAAAAATGGTCAATTTTTTTTAGATATGTTAAACTTCAACCACCAGTGGCGGTGGGTGGGATCTGTTGAACCCAGATATCAAATCGAGAGAGAAAAAGATAAGAGACTAGTGAGAGAGATTTCAGAGATATCGACAGTGGGTAGTGGTGGTGGGTTTTTTTTTTCATTTAGGCTTAGATCGAGAGAGAGAGAGATTTCGACGGTTGTGGGTGGCAGTTAGACCTAGAAACGGGTTAGGGTCAACCATAGGCGGGTTGACAAGTCAAAATTAGTAAACTATAATAAGATTATTGAGTAACAGGTTAAAAATGCTCAACCCTAACTTTTTTATTAGTGGGTTAAGTAAGGATAAGGTTTGGCGAGTCACGGGTTAATTTTCCAGATCTAGTGACATGGGTTTTTTGGTTGGTTTTTTTTTTGTCATTTGGGTTTAAAAGATAGAGAGATATTTCATAGAGTGGGGGGTCGAGGTGTTGTTGGTGGTGGCATTAAAGGCGATGGAGAAGGTGATGGTGGGGTATATTTTTGGTTGGGTGTAAAAACCTAAAAATTGGTAGGGTATGAAGAGTTCCCCTTTAACCAAAACTAAAAAAATGAGATTTGGGTTTATAGATCATTTTTTTTAATCTTCCCTCCCCAT
>MVGT01004392.1:292674-304982 GCA_002174775.1 Macleaya cordata | reverse complement strand
CATTATTATTATTATTATTATTATTATTATTATTATTATTATTATTATTATTATTATTATTATTATTATTATTATTATTATTATTATTATTATTTTGTTGTTATTGTTGTTATTGTTATAACAATAAACAACAAAAATAATAGTTCAACCTCTTTCATTTTTAGTTCAACCTCTCTCATTTTGACTTCTGATCATGTTACATTGCCATATTGACTTATTTACTTTTCAACTTATAAGTTAATAGTTTACCATATAAGCTTCTCATAATTTTTAACTTCTCAGAAGTACTTCTACTTTTTTTAGAAGCAGAAGCACTTCTGCTTCTGGTTGCCAAACGCCCTCTAAAAGATTTTAAAGAGAGAAAGGATTGTTTTGAAAATATAAATTTTTATGAGGGTTTATTTTAAAATAAAAAACTTATAAAAGTAGTTTTAAAAAATAAAAAAATGTATTATTTTATTATTATAAATGAAGATGGCTCATAGTATGATCTTAAGACGACACATAGTTGATTTTGTGAAAACTAGGATGGCTCATAGTGTAGGATGGCTCATAGAGAATTCTAGGATTCTCAATATCATCAGTCTCATTTTTAACCACCAGATTCCGGCAAGCCATGTCCGACCACCACCACCACCACCATTTACACTCCACCACCATTTTTAGGTGCTTTCATTTTGAGACAAACTCCATTAACGGATGATCGTGTGGATACACTAATTTGAAGAAAAAAATTTATGGTCGACTTTTCTCTCTTTCTCGTCCATCAAATAATTAACTCTCTCTCTCTCTCTTTCTCATCTGGATTTGTTAGATATTGTGAGGTCTCTTTAGCATTGTTCATTTATTTTATTTATTTTAAAAAAAAAAAAATATTGACAGAAAATCTTTTGAGCTTAGTTTGGAGGATGAGGGGGTGAACTTCAAAATTCAAATGAGAAGCATAGGATTTGAACAGACAATGGGAGAAAAGAGAGAACAAACTAAATTGACAAGGGGTAGAATATCCCCAAACAAAATGAGAAGATAACTCAGAGTATGTTTTTGAGTATGTTTTTAAATTGAGGGGCTGAGTGTAGGAAGGAACCGATTAAAAAAAAAAAGATAATTAATATAAACTGTCTAAAAAATTAGATGATTATGGGCTGTCGAATCATCTCAATGCGAACCCTGCAGATGACCACAAACACAAAAAAAACAAAAACAAAAACAAAAAAATACTTCAACCTCTTCTAAGTTAGAGTAATGCAAAAATGTTATAACAAATGCGTGTCAATTTACTGAGTGTGCCCAAGATTGTTATATTTTTAAATCAGTGTATTGAAATTGGGGTGTGCTGAATTTTTTTTATGGGTGCAAAAACATCAACCTACAATTTTTGGTGAGGAAGAATTTCCCCAACCAGCCCTTGGTTGGTCTCCATTTGGGCTCCCAAAACTGTGTTAAAGCTGCGAAAAAACTAAAAAGGACCTGTGCAAATTTCCTTAAACTTAGCAATTCATACACACAAACAAATCTGTAACATCAGCCCCCTTATTCCAGGCTCTCATGAACTACATATATAATTTCCACACATTTATACATGCAAGCTTTCGAATTTGGAGAGATGTCATGGTTAAAGCTCAAAACCAGGGAATCTCGCGCTTTCGGGCGAGACAACATCGAACCACAGGCAAGCTGTTCCAGCAAGTCCTTGGAAGAGAGAATAAGCATGGTCAGACCCACGAACATGACCAGCCGCGACAAGCTTTGGTGCATTGTAGTATAAGAAACTTGCAAAGGCCTTCGCTCGTTCAGCATAAACACTCTCTCCTGTTAGACGATATAGCGAAAGGAATGCGTAAGCGTTCCCGCTTACACCATCTGCAAGCCCAACTTTCCTCACCAACCCATTCTTCCAAACAACTTCTCCAGCTTCTATCGCAGCATCTCGGAACTCCCTATCACCTGAAAATACCTACAAAAAACAATGTAGAAAAGTGCTTCAAATCTACTGTCCTGAACTTCATGAATTCAAAGTACCTATCAGATGCAGACATAAACAAGGATCACTACTTATATATAGGTAAGTTCTACAAGTACATACCTCATGTCAACAATCAACTTGAGAAAGTATTAAACAGTTTCTGATCTTTCACTAGTTAGATTCAATCATTCATCATGTGAAGTCTAAATAGACTTTAGTGTGCAGTGTCCTCCCTAATACTAAATTTTTTTAGAGACCCAAATTATGTTGAATCTAAAAGAGAAACAAAAGGTCTAAAGACGGACAATTTGACGTCTGAACAATAAGGAAAAAACAACAATCAAACAGAGTCCACCTGTTCCTTGAAGAGTTATTGATTTTATTTATGATACTTCTTAACTGGTAGTCGGTTTGTTGAATCAAGGATGTCCACAATGCCCACCATTTGCACCGCAAAGCCACAAACTAATGTTGAGCTCTTAAGAGCATGGAGCTGCTTAAAACAATCTACCAAAGCAAAGCAACTATAGAATAGAATGGGTAATTCAAGCCTTAATTTTTGAGTTGCAGCAGATTAATAAAAGAAAACTAATAAACCAGAGAACAATGGGATGCAGCGGAGGACATACAGAACAGCTTCCCTAGTAATTTACCATGCTTACTAGTCTATATTTCTAATATATTGATCTAAAACTCAAATCCTTTCAGTTGGTATCTTCTGCACGGCAATCAGGTTAATCAATGTTAACTACTTAAGCACCCATTGTAAAATTTCGCCCTATTAGAGATATTAAGCTAGAATTAGTGGATTAACCATTAAGTTTATCTTAGGTGTTAGAGAAATTAACCTAAGTACTTATCACCTTCACACCGCTGGCAAATTCAACCATTTCCCCAGCTTGAATCTTGTTCAATCCATAAACACGTGTTTCCACTTTGAATGTTTAGATGATTCCCGCATTCTACATTTAATCATTTCTTGTCTAAATGAAAACTAACAGTCAGGGGGAAGGAACTAACCTGAGCAGCCTTGCATAGGGTAATAGCCATGCCCGTGGCACCATGTGACCACTGCACCAACTTGTCCCTTGGGTTCCCTTCGCTCAAGGGATAATTGCCGCTGTGTGGGAACCTGTTTCTCATCATGTACCTTAGAGTCCCTTTAACATCCTCAGCGTCTTCTCCTGACAGTGGGAAATGGAGCAACACTTGTAGGATCCCTGCAAGGCCATGAGCTGCACCCCAATACCTTGTTCCATGCCACCTATACATCAATGGACAGGCTGTGTGGTCTGATGCCCCTGCCCGACCCCCAGCCAAAATGGCTTCCACAACTGGTACCAGTAGGTCCTTGGGGAGGGTGTCTTCTCCAAGATGCTTGTTAATGAACAGGGTAGCCCAGAGAAACCCAGCTCGACCGTACAAAAGTTCATACGACATCCCAAAACCACCTTCCTCGGGTCCAGTAGGAAGTGCCCTTTCTTGTGCCACCTGAATGAAAGTGAATTTTTGTTAGAACAAACTTAGCTAATCTTGACACAAATTGGTAATCTCTCTAGAAAATGGAAAATAATAATAAGCCCCAAACGTTGGGACTTGACTAACCCCAAACCACGGGGGCGGCACCAACTAGTCCAGACAAAGCCTGGAAGGGTTGTCAATGGATCGGACATATCGGAGAACCAGGTTTGGCTTGTTCAATAATAAGGTTTGGGACCTATATTGAAATAAAATAGAAAATACACATTATATTATATACACAATATGAATATGTCATTTTTATTTGTATACATCATTTATGTAGTTGTAATCATCAGATTGTGTTTGGAACGACCTACAAGAACGAGTGATATTTTGTAGACCGGCATGTAGCGTGGGTCTGAAGACCCCACCATGTGCTTGATGGGGACTTGAGCGGTCTAATCCACTATCCTAGTGACCCTTTTTTGAAGGTTTTGTCCCCAGCAATCACATGGTTGTCTTCTGGACCCATGATACACAACAAAAATCAAACTCTATAAGAACCTGATTCAATGAAATTTCAGACTTGGATCCAGTCTGAATGTTATTGGATCAGTTGTAGATCAACCTGATCTAGAGCGCAAACCATGTATAACCCTAGGGCATGGGCCTTGTGAGCATCAAAACTCAATTATTCTAGTTCTAGTCGGTAAGAATGGAGGGTTCCACTATCTATCATTGTGATTTATCTTTGTATATTTCACGTCTTACTCATTCTGCAATAAAAAGATGTCTTCAGAAACCTAACAAATACTTCAAAAGAAAAAACAATAATCTGCACAAGAAGACGGAAAAAATCTCAAATCCAAAGAAAATAACACCCCAGGACTATGGGGAGTGGACCAGGCACAGCGACGAAAGACTAGTCTGCCCTTGACTAAAGCATAATACGTGCATGCATCAATTTCCCTCACAATACAGTTGTATATGAAAACAAAATTGCCCCAAAATATCTGGACTACCACTTGTTTATGTAGAAATGGGACAGGAATTAGAAGTTAGGACCACAATGAGATGAGATAGATAGTGTGCTCTTATCTATGAAAGATATGCAAAAATAAAGCCAGTTTCAATACAAGATGTTGATCTCATAATCTCTTGAAAAAGAAAGAATCTTTGGACCACTTAAGAGCACTAGATAGAACAATTCGGAGAACCTAACACAATCATTTATACTCAAAAATTTTAGCAACACATTTTAAAATGAAAAAGGCGGTACAAGTAGAAGATGGCTCAGTATGCTAAACACATCCTACATGAACCCTAATGAAGTATCACACTCTAGCACATCAACATCTAAATGCAATATATGGGCAACAAAGTTGGGACCATGGGGACTCCATGAAGTATCTAAGCATCTCCAACACAAAAAATCTATCTCATGAAATGATAGTTTCTCTTGAAACGTCGATCTTCTGTTTGTCTGAGATAACAGAATCTATCCCACCGTTACATAATCTAAATAGTTTTTCGAAGTAATAACTTAATCTATGATGAAAATTTTACTAGTACTGCATTACAAATGGTAAAAAATTTGTATGGTATATATAGTAGTAGATAACATTACAGGCTAGTGAATAAACTTTATAATGAGGTGCGAATATGCGATGTTTCGAAGGAAAAGTAATCAATCCAATTTGGACCATTGATTTTACTTTCATGCACCCAAAAGATAATTTAGCTGGCATCTATTCCTAAAACTCTGATTCTTATTCTACCTTTCAAATAAACAAAAATGGACTTTCCAAAAGAAGCTAACCAACACACATAAGATGTCCATTTTAGTTCTAGTTTTCAAATTTTTTTTTTTTAATTTCTTTTCAAAGGAAAAATAAAAGAGAGGCATCTCAACACCACAACCGTCCAAAGGAGAATAACTTGAATCATGATCAAAACTGCCAACTTATATGTGCATAAAGTTAACACTTGCCCTACTACCTTAGGTTCTAGTTAAATACAACCACATAAATCTACCAAGTATTTAATTATTGGAATAGAATGCACATGTATTGTAGACCAATACTGATTGGCATGACAAAATACTAAACAAGGCATGAGAAACGTGTAGGAGCTGCTGCTTGAGTTTGCTATCACTCTGACCCTACTCTTGGGTCCAATGAGTCCTAAATGATTTGCATAATCTTTTGTGAACGCGACTTTGTAAGGTAGGTGAGCAAAACTATCCATTATCTGGGTGTTATTGTTAGCCGATCAAATGATGAACTGGTCGACCAATTAACATCCCCGCGAAAGATGATGAGTGGTTTTGCTCACTCACCTTAAATACCTTAATACCCTCCAATGAAATATTTTTACCAGAGCGCTCTATACCCACCCGGAATTTCTGACCCACTAAATTTATCCATTAACATGTCACCAATTAAATTCAAAGAGAAAAAAAAATAAGGTCCCAAATTATTGATTGCACATTCAGCGGATAATCTATTATTGAGTCTAGAAATTTTTTTTTACCATTCAATATCAAGCATTTTCATGGATAATAAAAAAAAAATACACAGGATAGAAAATTAGAAATCACCAAAGCTTTTTTTTTAAGTGGGTCCATAGTCATACACAGTATGGGCCAAACATTCATCTGATAATTTCCACATGTAATTTTAAGTGTGTATTAACTTTTTGATGCAGAATTTTGCACCAAAAATCTGACTCTGATTCTTTTGTATCTGTTGTTATTGTTTGACCAAAATTTATTTTCCCAAAATCTCCATAACTTCATAACAAATAAACATTTACCTCAAGGAATAGGTTCAAGAACAAGTCACGCCTTTGAAGGTCATTTCTGTAATTGGCCACGACAGCTCCAAGCGCGTAGACCCCTCCTCTACCACTCAAAAATGTCACGTGCCTGCATTTACAATATCAAACACCAAAATCTACTTTTTTTAACTTTTCAAAACATCATTGATTGTGATAAGATAAGGACGCGTTTGGATAACTACATTAGTTGATTTTTTTAATCAAAAAATGGCATTGCCACGTTGGTGGGCACTATTTTAACATCATAAGCTACTTAATCGTTAGGATTCAACTGTTGGGAAGGGGGTTATTTGGATCAAACGGCTATAAATGTCTGATAATTTTATTTCCCTTTTGTGGGTCCATTAAAGCTCATGAGACGCAGAGTGGGACCGGAGATGTTCCACGCGTCGGTACTTCAAGTCTCTCTTTATAACAAGAAGCTTTTATGTTCAAATACTTGCCTATCCAAACAGACCCTTAAAGAAAGATAAGGTCATAAATCTTGATGGGTAATTACCTAGGCCAAGCCCATGGGCTTTAATATTTGGGCTTCAAGCCCGTAATAAGGATGAAATTCTGATTTTTAGGAGGTGGGTCCATCTACACGATAAACGGCTCTGATTGAAAAACCCACACCTTTAAAATTTAAATCAATCAATCGTATACATATAGGTCCCACGTGATGATAGGACGGCCAGGATCCTTCAATCAGTAGATGAAGGATTTGATGATAGCTGTTCATCACTTCCAGTCACCATTACGTACAGAGACTCCATCACTGTTAACCCCATCGAAGAATCTCCGAAATCAGAATTCTGAATTAACAAACAGACCTTTTGGAAGAACTGGCCACAACGGCGCACGTATCAACAATCTCGGCGCACAATAGCAGGTCGTTCTGGTTACCAGTCGCTTCGTACGACCTCAGGCAGGTGAAAGCCGTACCAAGCAAGCCTGTATAGACGGTTGGATCGATACAGCTCTTCTTTCCACCGCCATCATCCTTCCACGTAGCCTCTACAACCTAATTAACAGTCAGAAATTAAAGCACATCAATTAATAGATGATCTCTATACTGGTACACTACTACTACAACTACAACTATTAACGTGTTCTAATGGGTGACACGACCTTAACCTACACCCCACCATTATCATCATAATCACCATATTAATTCACCTGGTCTTTGAGGGAAATGGCTGCTGCCTTGAGAAATGTTACAGTAGGAAGTGAGAGGTTATTTCTGATCATCGTTAGATCTTCCATGTGGAACGAATCGAGCCATTCATTATCTTCTTTACTGCTGCCTGCTCCTTCCTGTTTAGTCGTCGATCCTAATTCTACCACCGAAGACATGCTCACTCTGATTGTTTCTCTCTCTAGAAACTCTAGTGTTGGTGATTTCGAGTGGGAGAGATGGAGAGTGATATATAAAGCCTGAACAAAGGGCAGATAGATCGAGAGGGGAGAGAGCCGCGTCCGTACCGGATGGTGGTCCCCAGACTTATCATGCGGTACACCGAAGCTGTCATGTTTTTCAGGTGACACGTTTACTGTTTACCCAACTCGACATAGTGAATCTGAGCCGTCGAATACAGTTTTATCTACCAGGTACGTTGCTTCTTGTGAGTTGTGAGCAATGTTTGAACACAACCATTATAACGGTGTAATGGGAGGGGGGCGTTACCGTTATGACCGTTATAACAGTCGTTATAACATTTTTGACCTCTAAACGGTGTTTTGTATTAAATTAGAAAAACTATCGAAATAACATAAAATAACGGTCGTTATAACCGTTATAATGGTAAAAAACGGCAATAACAATATAACGGCATTATAATGAAATAATATAACGACATGAGCGTTACGGTTATAACGGCAACTGACCGTTATTTAAACATTGGGTGTGAGTAGTACCAATGACAAATAAGGTTATCATATCCATGATATTTATTTGTTAGTAGCAATAACGTTGTTTCTATCAACAAAAATCTGCTATAGCATATGTTGAAAAACCTAAGGTCTAGGTTAGCTAACTAACACAATCTAGGTTAATAAGGAAGGGGAATCAATTACTACCCAAATAAAAATTGAAAAGCAATTGTAGAAATTGAAACTAACAAGTATCAACTTATTCGATTCTCACATAGCATAAATTGGGTAGAAACGAATATTTCGATCTTGTTCAAAAATCATTCACACAAGTACACAAATGATTTTGTTGACGGGAAAAACCTTATGGAAAAAACTCCGGGGCCAAGTCTAGAAAAACTACTAAGAGTTTTGAAAATTTCTTACAATCGATGCATCGATAACATGACTCCCTCGTACAAACTCGACCTGTCTTCCTCCACAGTTTGAATCCACGAACCGCCTCTTGAATGGTGTTGTGCGTCTTCAACTCGAAGTCCTCGAAGTCCCGCACTCGTACGCTTGAATCCTCAAGCTTCACTTGACCTCCGTTAAGTCGTTAGTTCACAGAAACTCCATCGGTGACAATGGTATGTTTCAATGATGGGATTTCTTCAACACAAATGGGCTCCCATGCTAGAAGTATGCTATAAAGACTAGCTATGATGAAAACCTTAAGAGAGTAAGCCTAAAGCAACACCTATGAAGATGGTGAGCTCTCTCACTAGAAACTTAGAAACCCTAGAGTGTAGGAGATGATGGCTGCCAAGCTTTTCTCTTTAGGAGACTCTCTCATAAAACCTAGCTAGATTACAATAAATGACCTAGCATTATTCTATTTATATGGAAGGAGCAAAACCCTAAGTTTTAGCCTAAAAGATTTCATATGCACATAGCATGGGCAAGAGAAACGAGTGATCAAACCCAGATTCTTGTACTCAAAAAAGCCCGAGGTATCGATACTGGCAGTATGGTATCGATACTCCTCTTGAGCAGTATCGATACTGTCCTGAGGCGGTATCGATACCACCTGGAAAATGCAAATAATAATTTTTAGACCATTTCTAAGTTATCTACATGCATCCTAACTAATGCCACTAAGTACTAATGCAACTCTAACCACCTATGGAGGTCAATAAGACACTTACCAATGCACGGTCTGTTCCGGTGGCGAGGTTGAGTCTGAAAAGGTGCTTTGGCTCCGATTCTCGATGATGTGTGAGTTTGCATGGAAGGAACCCCTAAACACTAACTCAAGCAAGGACTACAAGTTGAGTTCATTGTTATATCATGAACATTGACAAATGCAAGGGACCTTTCATATGTTAATATGCGATTTTATATATTCGGTATATAGCGATATGCTTTCAGCATGTCGATAAAAAGATTTTCTTTTTATTTTTAAATTTTGGTATTGGTGATCTCAAATTATTTTCAAAAATATAAATTTTATCAAAATCTAATGAGTAGACAAAAATTTATAATAATTTTATTTTAAAAAATTAATATATGCTTATACAACACATTATTTATCGACAGATTATTCATACTTATTATATATCATTTAGATACTCTTTATTTATTGTACATTAATTCGGAAGTTAATTATATTATCATAGTCATCAAGAACTGTCTAGATTTGTTAGATGATAAATTTAGGTCGTTCTTTGTCTTAAAACCACTATGTTTTATTATATAGACTAGCCCCCCATATGCACCTAACGCGTATGAGTTGGCAAATTATGCGGTGTGTTATTTGGTAAAGTCCTTCACAAACCTACTGCCTACACGAACATAATTTTTTCTCTGTTATAACAATGCACTTATTACTTTTTAACATTATCTAGTGGGACACAAAAATCAGCCTTTGGATTAACTCCATGTAGTATCAACTATTACGTGTAAACCGAGTCTAATTATTGTAGAAATAAGGTTGAAGTGGGCCCACTTAGAGATGAACAGTTAACTAATATGATATGGACGTTGGGGAGATCATCTTCATAAGAAATCTACCATTTGATCATATTTGAGTGAGTCTTAGGACTGGTGTAAGTGGAGTGTAAATTTGAAGTGGGTTTTAAAAAAAAGGATGCAAATAACATTATTAGAATTAGTGACGGAGTTGTTTGATGGCTAGTATGAGCCATATATAAATATTTACAATTTGTTAGGGTTACACTTACACCTGGCCCTTGTAGCCCACAAACAGATGATCTAAAGTCTTATTTCTTGTAAGGTTGATCTCTTAATAAAATAAGGGTAAATTTAACTTACCCCTCAGAATTAATTACTAATTCAACTTTACCCCCTCAAATATGTGAAATGGAACTTTTCTCATTGACTTTACAGTTTTCATCACTTGGTCGTCCAATGGTGCACGTGTGTTTAGCACTGTCTTTTTTTTCGCACAACAAATATATTTAACTTATCTCCAAGAATTAATAGCTAATTCAACTTTGCCCCCTTAAAGTAATGGCTAGTTCAACTTTACCCCATCAAATATGAAAAAGTATACACATTAAAAAGACCATGCTAAATGCACGTATATTTTTAGACGGCCATGTAACGGAAACTGTGATATCAAAAGGAAAAGTATAATTTTGCATATTTGAGGGGGTATTAGCCATTAATTCTAAGGGAGAAGATAAATTAGCCTATAAAATAATGTAGATCATCTTCACGAAAAACTATAACTTTTAACCCTATCCAAATTGTTTCAAATCATTACTTAAAATTGACGGTTTATAAAATTTAGATCTTGAATTAATTATATGAAATTAAAAAATTTAAATATATTTGGTTGTTTTTAGTTAGGATGATTTATATGCTGAAGATATCGTACTTACAAAAAAATGGGCCTTAGATTATCTCTATATGAAACCCACATCTGGTGTAAATGAGGCGTAAGAATAAGTGGTTGTTAAATAAGAAAGCGAAAGTGACGTTTTTCCAATTTTTGACTTCATATTAGCCCAATTCTTTATTCCCATCCTTATTGTTACTAAACACTGTAACCCACTTTTAATTCCATCGATAACAGACTCTTCTTGTTACAATCCCACATGGAAGTATGTGATTAATCATCGGTATATGTCATGTCCATCAAAATTAGCTATTGGATCATTTTAATGTGGGGCTGACATGCGATGTAAGGAGCAAGTCCAATATAAAATAACATGTGACGTACATGCATAGTTTTAGTACTTTTAAAATGTCGATGTTAGTAGGTGGCTAGTAAAAGGCTAAGGAAGGACCTTAGACCACATTGCACATGGTTAGAAATTTAAGTAATTCTCTTTTTCTAAGGGCAAGTCCTATGGAAACCTCAAAATTTGGTCCATAATCCAACCTCAAAAAATAGGTTTAGGGATGGGGCCCGAAAAAATAGATAGTGATACTAAATAATGTGGGCGATAGAAACTGTTAATTTAAAAAATAAAATAAATTAATAGGGCGATAGAGTTTCGGTTGCGTGACTAAAACTCTATCTCCCTTTTTTTTAAATGCTTTCAAATCAAGTTTTTTTTATTAAAAATATTCTTTATGTTTCAGTTTTTTTTTAAATATAAAGTGTATCCAAAGACACTTTTTGTCACCTAATTAAGATTGTCGATCCCTATTTTCTCTATTTGTGTCCCTATATTTAAGGATGAGATAAGAATTTTGACGTATATAATGCACCGTAGGACCTGACAAAACAACCACACTTTTTGATGTAGAGGTTTGAGGTCTCCATTGGACTTGCCCTAACTATTATAACACCAGTCTTTTTCGAAGGGTCACGATATTTCAATATAATGTTTTACTAGATTAGCTCAATTAACTAACAATACAAATTTGATAAATTGACTTGTAGGTTCTATAAACCTAACAAGTCACTTTGTGATATGCAGAGCTACATAATCAACAAGTTATTTTGTACCGTCGACTCTAGGGGATCCATTATTGGGCTGAAATAGTAAAAAGTTGAGCTTTTTAAAACTCCTTGAGGCAAGACTATTAATTAAAGGTGGTGTTAATAGAGCCAAAATCCTTAAAACTTAAAAATCACTTTACTAAAGGGGTGGTTCTCCTTTTTTTACACCCCACCACCATCATCTTCACCCCACTCCACTGTCGGCCACCTAAAAAAAATTTTGAATTTTTATCC